>PVIJ01018003.1:0-27639 GCA_004024925.1 Scalopus aquaticus | reverse complement strand
TGAACAATAAGCGTTTCAAAACCAGAACCCCGGCGAGGTTGCCCACACTGAAGTCTTCCCAAGGCTCCTCCAAAAAAAAAAAAAAAAAAAAAAAAAAAAAATCGTACAAACCACTTCTCAATTATGAACTACTGAAGTTATATAAGTCAACTTCTTCCCTGGTAAAACGAACTCGCTGCCCATACCATGGGGGGAAGCATTCAACATCAGCCTCACTTTAGAGAAAAGAAAAAAGCAGCACAGTTTACTTACTAAAGCAGCCGCTCCGGTCTTCCTTGGAAACCCTGAGGAGTCTTCTCTTTTCTTTCCTACCAGTCAAAGAAAGAATTGTCTTTCTATTCCACACAGGCCCAGAATAAATTGCAAGAAAGGGCAGCACACGCACGGCAGCCCGTCGGGCTTCGCCTCGGGTCGGGTGCTTCGGGTTCTATTTGTTTCAAAAGTGGGATCTTCTTTTCCGGGAGGAGGGGGGCCGAGACGGCAGAAAATAGGGGCGCTCCGAAAGCTTGCTTGGGTCCTGCAAATTATTGTGAAGGCAAAGTACCTGCACTCTCCCCGCTGAGGCTGCCTGTCAGCGCGGCGCGAGGGGAGGAGGCTGAGAGGAGGAGGAGCAGCGGGAGGGCTCGGCTGGGAGGGGAGCGCCGGGTGGGGGAGGCTGGCGCGCGGCTCCGGGGCAGCGGGGAGACGGCGAGGAGGCGGCCGGCGGCCGTCAGGGCGAAGCGCTGCCCCACGCGCTCGGGCCGCGGGCTGCGGGCGCGGCGGGGCGGGAAGCCGAGGCGGCGAGCCTCTCCCGGCCGCTCCCGCACACGCCGCCGCCTCGCGCTCGCTCTGCCTCCGGCTCGCACGCGCGGCCCTCGCGGCACACACCCCACGTCTCCCGCGGCAGCCGCGCGGCCGCACGCACTCACCTGCATTTCCTTAACGAGCCACTTGATGGCTGCCAGCGGCGCGGGCCCGGCCGGGCGGGTGGGAGCCGGGGCGGGGAGCACGCGGCGAGGGAAGCTCGGAGCGCTCGCCCGGGCGGCGGCGGCGGTGGTGCGGGCGCGCGAGCCGGGGTGGGAGGAGGGGAGACCCGGTCGCCACCTGGAGCGTCTCCGGGCGGGCCGGGCTGACCCCGCGACCCGCCGGCCCGCGCGCATCGCAGGGCTCTGGGGAGAGCGCCGCGCGGGAGAGGAGGACGTGCAGGGCGCGGGCTATTCCGGCCGCTAAAGCTACGGAAGACTTGCCCAGGTGTGGATCCGCTGCGCTGCTTCACGTGTCCGCGTGCTTTCGGGTGTTTTATGGGTTTCTTTGGAGGGAAGCTGGCCATAGGGGTGGGAGGTGGTGGGTTTAATCGCGCAAGGACTGGAGATTGAATTTGCTGTACAATCGATGCTTATGAAGAGCTCACTTTAGCCAGGAGTGGAGAAGGGGAGCAGGGGTTAAGCGGCGTTTGGGGTGTTCTGCACCTCAGACACTGGATGTAGTTTGCTTGGGGCGTTTGGCCGTCTTACTGAGCTTACGGGAGAGGTAGGATCTGTTAAGCTGGCAGTTGAGAAGGGAAAAGCCTGCACAATAGTTGACGGAAAAGAGCCTCGGTGGGAGAGGACGCGCCGGGAGAGGACAGGGATGGGCGCGGGGGCGGCGGAGGGGGGCGGCGAAGTCGTTCTCACCTGCTTAGTACACCCAAAGTGAAGTGGTGTATCACAGACTCGGGAAACAAGGGAAGTGGAACTTAGACTCCCCCACCCCCACCTCCAGTAGAGCTAGAAATGGGGATGAGCCTGGGGAAAGGGTGTGCAGTGGAAGGATTCCAGCAGAAAGCTCTGTGTATATTTATAAATGACTTTAATGTCGTTTATGACTGATCAGAGCATACAGCTGTGGTAAGAAATGCTGTCCTGCTAAAGAGAGAGCATTGCTACTATATGGATACGTTTTCTTAAAAGTCAAAATAATTATCCTGTTTATAATAATGGAAGAGAGCCTTCCAGGTACCCTCTGGTCAAAAGCGCTGTAAGCCCTGTGGAAAACAAAAAAAACAAAAAAAAAAACAAACAAAAAAAAAAAACAGTGAGCCCTCTACTTTCCTTATATGTCCATGATCTAATAGCAGAAATGTCACTCTCACCCAAAGAGAAATAAAGCTTAATCAATATAGGTGACATTTTCCCCAGGGTCCTTTCACCTTTTTCTTTTCATGCCTGCTTCATTGCTTGCCTTGTTCTTTGCTCTTCAAGTAGTGACCCTTCTTCTCAACCCCTTCCTTGCCGGGCTCCCCACACAGCCTCCATAAACCCTCTGAGTTCATCCATCGAAAAAGGTTCGCATAAGCACTAGCATTATCACTTAAAGCTGTTCTTGGAAATGATAGGATCTAAACCAAAGAGACATGTACCATGTGTGCAAGTGTGTGTGCTGTGTGTGTCTCTTAATTATGCAAAGCACCTGCCTACTTATGGTGTTGTCTGTGCAAGATGATGACTAACTCATTCTCTATCCCGCTCTTTCCTCTCCCTCCTCCCTTCCACCCATCCTCCCTCTGGACAAATACACACCACTCACTCCTGTCTCCATTCCTTCCTGTCAGTGTTCAATAATGGTTTTACATGAACTTTGTGTTAGAAAGCCTCTCACTACCTAGAGCGTCTAGAAGCAGATTGGTAGGAGGGCTGCCCGTGCTCATGGCTGCTGCTATGTTTCCTGTCATCATTCACTCATTACATACACGGCTGTACTTAATGCCAAGTGGCAGTAGAAATGACTTCCTCTCGCGATCCGTAATAACATATTTGCTGTCCCCCGGAAACACATGTAATTAATAATAAAAGAAATAATGCATCCTGAAACCATGGGAAGAGCAGATAGATGCTGATGTGGTGGTGTTAGCAACCTTTTCTGTAGTTGTTGCTGCAAAGAAAATGGGGCCACTTCTCCCTTTCTGCTGCTTCTAGTGGTTTAAGCAAAGCATTTGGCCCTTTTACTGTGTTCTCTTTTCCATCTTTCCCTTGACAATAGTTTGTGTATTTTAAATAAAGATTTCATTCTGCCAACCCGCAGGAAGCTTTTAACAAGATGCAGCTGAGCGTGTCAATATCTTGTATCTTTTTACTGCTGTATAGGGGTGTTCAGCAACTTGAAACTCATCACAACTTCAGCTCAAAGCTGGCATCTCACAGATGCACTGCTCCCTGGGGCTGATTTACTCTTGCTTCTAGACAACTATCCTTTGGTGCCCTCTAGAATAACACAGGCTACTTCAAACAATGGAAGAGGGAGAGGCATACTCAGCCCCACTCCCTACTGCAACCTTGCTCAACTTAGTAACACCACAAGTGTTATCTGTGACTAGCTCATTGTAGACATTGTAGAGATTTTTTTTTTTTTTTTTTTTTTTTTTTTTTTTTTTTTTTTTTTTTTTTTTTTTTTTAGTAAAAGCTTACATTTGGGATGTCTTTTCTCAGGATGATTGCATCACACCTGAAGAGTGGTTATTTAACCACCTATCTGCACCTCCTGTAAAATTTTGGCAATTCTTCCTTCTGAAATAAAAAGGTGGCTTTAAATGTCCTCTTTAAGTTACTATTGTTTACTTTCTTTTAAAAGCAACATCACTTTAGATGGGTCATTTTCAATGAATCGTGTGTTTAAAACAACCATAACAAATGTGAAATATAATTTTATTTTATTTTTTAAAGATTTATTTTTTATTTATACATACAAGCTGGGGTACAGGCCAGAAGCGTGGGGCGGCGAGAGGGTTCACCAGAGACAGAGCGGGTAGCAGAACAGGCAGATCAGAAATACACTGCTGAGGGGAGCAGCGGGCAAGGCAGGAGAGGTCTGCCGCGCCATGTGGGATTCTCCCTGACCTGGCGTCGAACTCGCGTCACTGCTGCCGACAGCTCCACAGCGCAGCGCTTAACCGCTGCGCCACCAGGGAGGCCCTGAAATATAATTTTAAAAGGGGAAGTGGAATAGGGCAAAACAGCATGGTCCTGAATATCAGCAACCTAACATAGTTGCTTGTGCTGTTCCCTTTATTTTTCCACATGACTTCTTTTATCAAAACTTTAGTTATCACTGTTCTATTTGAGCGTATAATGAAGTCAATAAAATGATCTACCAAAATACATCTGGATATTGGATTTTTGAGGGATTTAGGTTCTGTATTTCTCATCTCAGTTTTTTAATTAGGTTTAATCAGGCAGCAATAGTAATTCCATAGCAATATAGCAATAAGTTTGTTATCTGTTTCTTAAATATATTAATGACATGAGGAGAAAACATCCTAATGACATAGTATTCCATACTGTGGAACTGAAAATAGGAAAGAAGAAATAGAAAACATGATAAGAGAGCGAGATAGAGCACATAACCTGTTATGGGGGTGGAGTTGGGTGAAAGAAGTATTCTATGAACACTTAACAGGTGGGCTTGATTTGTAAGTAATACTCTTACACACTGCCATCTTTGTTGCTTTGGCTTTCCTCTGCAAAAATGGTGTACATTGATTTATTCTTTCTCCCACCTTTTCTCTAAAGTTATGCTGATTGGCAGAATCTACAAGTAAAAAAAAAAAATTAATATGGATAACAGAGTGGGAAAACATGAAATCACTTAATGAGTCACCTATTTATTTCATATGAGACAAAAATAATCCCCTACTCTTCTGTTTTTACCTTGGTCAATGTGAGCAGAGTTCTAATTGACCAACTGGGTTTAATTTACTTAATTTGTTATACAAGTTTTGATACCAAGAGAGCTACTTAGGAAACCTTATAACACAATGAAAAAGATGTCTGTGCCCAATTTAAGGAGTGGGATCATATTTGTGACAATAGTGGGTTCATGGTTGAGATGTTATTGCACTGAAATCATCATGTGGCTAATGCTAAATTACACAAAATCTAAATGCTTTGGAACTAAGGATTTTTATATAATTGTATAGATTTATTTTTTCCTTTTTTAAAATTATTTTCTGATTACTTTCTATTCCCCATACAGTCTTAAAAACCCCACATCCACCATATGTCCATCTTTGTGTCCTAGGGATGGACCTCTCCCAACTACTTCCATCTGGTTTCCCTTTCCCCTGCCTACTGTTGGAGTATTGTCAGTGAGAAACCCTAATGCAGGAAGTAAGAAAGAAAGGTGGGACTACACTAGCCCCATTTGCCCTGTATCTGGGCATTGTGGCTCTTTCTGGCAGTGGCTGCATTGCTGTAAGAATATTGTCCTTTCTTATCATCACCTTTCATAGCTCCAGTTCATTTTTACCATCAATGACATTGTCTTATCCCTAGCATTTCAGATTTCCACTATGGCCAGTAATCAGAATTCTCAATAGCCCTCTTGGTTCCCCTAACAGCTGTTCCTCTGGAAGGTACCCTTTATCTAAATTTTCTTCAAAATCATTCCTAATTGCCTCTGTTGTCTCCTCCATATATCTTCACTGATACATTTTTGTTATTTAAATTCAAAGTATTCTAAATAATAAGAAATATTTTATTCACTTTGGTTGTTTCAAAATTTAACTAATATATTGTCCAATGTGTACAGACATGCCAAACATACCATTACTCAACCTGGAAATAACTATAAAAATCTACAAGAAAATATGCTATAGCTGATTCTATAGCTAAATGACAATATTAAATATTTCCAAAGAGATGTCACCACTCATGCATTAAATAAGTCAGACTCAACTCTTTAAAACTATCTCAATTTTTGCAAAACAGTAATAGTGCATACTTTGAAGACTGGTATTTATTACTTAATGAAGCACTCCATAGTTTACTAGCCACTCTAAATTTCATTAATTTTAGAAAATTATATAAGGAAGTCTGTATGGATCATTCAATTATTAAAAGCAAAGTCCAAAAATAAGGATAAAGAAAGGTGACCTAAGTAATCAGTGATAACCCCAAAATAACTGCCCCATGCATTGGTTATTGGAAAGAAGACACTTGGATGATGGATAAAATTAATGTAATATGCAAAGTTCTTTTAAATAAAATGACATACATTGACAACAATCATGATACATTCTTTAATAAAAGCAAAATTATAATTTGAGAGAAAATATACGGTAGTTTTTATGGGATATTGATCTATTTTTGATCTTGTAAATGTATAAAAAGATATCTAATATCACTTATACACCTCTACTTAATTAAGGTATTATAAATTTTCTTCTTCTGAATTTAGAGAAAATTTGTATTTTCTTTTATAAATTAGACATGACAATTGCCACCAAACAATGCATATACTACTTATCTCGTGTGTGTGTGTGTGTGTGTGTGAATTAGCAAAACATTGTCTAATTCTTAGATCTAGAAACCTTAGAAAACTGAGGTACAGAAAATGGAGGTTAACTGGGTCATGGTGTGCTTAAATATTAGAGGAGATCTGTACCCAAGCAGTCTGTCTCCTGAATCTCATGTTCAACCAGTATTCTATGTCATGATCTTTTTCTCCACTGTGTGTGCCTTTCTTTCTTAGACTCAAGCCTTTCTCAAACATTGAGCTGAAAATGAAAATACTAAGTGGAAATATAGGGTGGGGGTGGTGCAAAAAAACTAGTATTCTGCCATAAAACTATTGTTTCCCATTTTAAAAGTACACCTTTTAATTGTATAACTCTAAGAATCATTTTGCTTTGATCATTATCACATAACTATCTAGTGACACCATAACAATTGTATTATAAAAAGTTAAATTTATTATTTTTCTAGATAAATTATTTACAAGGCTATTCTATAATCACAGTTAATACATTTGTTAATTTCCCTTTTCATACAATTGTTTTCATCTATTTATATTTATTTCCCACCCTTTCCTATAGCCAGGGGAACAAAGGTAATATAAAGTTATGGATGACAATTCTATATATTGCCTCTTTTTAATAATAAGAGATCACTTTCTGAAACCTTTATAAGATTTCCCCTGTTTTAGTGAAGGACAATATGTTTTCCAAGTACTTATTTCTGACCTTTGGTTCATGTGCAATGATATTGTGGCAGGAAAAAACCATAGTAGCATTTATTTCTACCGAAGGTTTTATGTATATTTTCAACATTTAAAATAGTAAATTTTAAAAATAAAAGCAAAAAGAAGAAATGTAATAAAAATATCACATAGCGTTGGCTTTTTAAAATTCTATATTTGTAGGTGATTTAGAAACTTACCTCCTCTTTATGGGAGGATCTTTAATGTAAACCAAAACAAATCTATATAAGTTTCAAATTATTTTTTCTGTATAATTATTATCCTAACACAAGACCATTTGAACCAGTGCCTTTACCTTCTACTCCATTTTACAATAATTCTAAACCTTACAATGTAAGAAATGTTCACTTTTATATGGCTAATGAATGATAGAAGTTCTGCCATTTCCAGGCAACATTCTTCCTTATCATAATTAAGAGAATAATTTTAATTTAAAAATGTTCGTGTGCATGTGTGTATATCTTGTTTGAATTTAGTGTTATTGCTACTTAAATAACAATGTACATTTTTTCCCTTCAGGCCTATCTCTTTAAATTATGAAAAAAAATATTTTAAATATTTTTAAAGATTTATTTACTTATACATATAAGCTGGGGTATAGGCCAGAGGTGTGGGGCAGCGAGAGGGTTCACCAGAGACAGAGTGGGGAGCAGAACAGGCAGTTCAATGGAAAAACACTGCTTAGGGGAGGAGCGGGCAAGGCAGGAGAGGTCTGCCGCCATGTGGGAATCTCCCAGGCCGGGCATCGAACCCGCGTCGCGGCTGCCAGCAGCTCCACAGAGGAGCACTTAACTGCTGCACCACCAAGGAGACCCATGTTTTGAATTTTTTAAACAAATGTTTATGAGACATTGAAGAGTTGTACTTTTATAGGTGAACTAATACAGCTTGTTGATTTTCAGTGATGTGCACCTGAAACTTACATAATGCTACTATAAGATGTTAACTGCTATTAAAAAAAGATAAAAGAGGGGCCTCGTTGGTGACCTAGGGGTTGTCTCAGCACTATCACCACAAAGGCCTGAGTTCAATACCTGGCCAGGGAGCTAACCCCCATATGGCACAGCGGATTTCTTCTGTCTTGCCCACTGCTCCCCTCATCAGTGTATTTCAGTGACTCCACTTGCTCTGCTCCCCACTCTGTCTATGTTGAATCTTCTCACTCCCCCACACCTCTAGCCAGGTCTATGCAAAAATAAATGAATGAAATATTTTTAAAAAGAAGATGAAAGAAAAATTACTTTGATACTCAATGCTAAAGCTTTTTACAAGGGAATTTTCTAGAAAAGGTGATAAAATTATCTATTTAAGAAGAAGTCATTCTTGGGAGTTCTTTTCATTATTACTGGTGTTAATCAGAATTTCCATCAGTGTTCATCTAAGCCATAAAAATATCACTATAATAAAGATTACATGGACATGATTTATTAATGCCTATGTGTTCCTCACAGAAACCTTTTTCTTCCCCACCCACCCCCACCCTATGTTTCTCACACACACATTCTTTAATGACCACATGCATGTACTCTGCAAAAGTTACACTTGCTCAGTAATTGTTACCCTACCCTATTGGGGATTTGGACCTTTATTTCTTAGGCCTTTGTTATGCAAAAACAAAATAAATGGGAAGAAATCTTAGAAAGAGAAGACTCTAACAAGAGATTTGAGGAAACAAAATGGAAAAATAAGATTTAAGGCAGTTATAAAGCAAGAATCTCCCAAGCAACTATGAGGTATGGAAAAGTGGGAGAGAAAAACATTGTTTTGTAAAAGTACCGCTGAGGGATATGAATCAGGGTGTCCCAATAATGCTTTTGAAGGGCCCAGTGTTACTGGAGAACATTTTTATTACATTTTTTTCTTCAGAGTTTTTATTTCTTTGGACAGTCTAAAGCTCTTATACCACATCATTATAAGGCTGGGATTTTTTTGTGGTTTACCACATACATGTAAACACACACAGACAAATATTTTACATTGTATATAAATTGATTTTAAAGCCTTAAATTATTTTTAAAAGACACCAGTATGTTTTTAATGTGAAAGTGTAAATATATTACTTATATTTTTTTTCTAAATGGATCAAAACTTAAATATATTATTTAAATTGAAATTTTAATTATTTTTCAAATCTTAATGACAACTATAATGTGTCCTTCATTGAAAATTGTTATATATCATGAATATTAGTAAAATAGTATCTAACATACAACAAGATGTTTGCTATATTTTGACATTGGTTCCTTTCATTAAAAACACTGTTAAATACTAATTTTTATTGTCTAATAGAAATGTAAAAAAATTATGGAAATCATTACTTCTGAAAAGTCAAATCAAACGTTCTTAGATGTTTTTACTTCCAAATAACCTAATACGTACAAAGTCCTTTGCAAGTCCATGCTTGCACATACAGAACATACTCATCCAAAAGAGATTCTAGCCATGATCTCCATCTTTTATTGCATTCTACTGTGCCAAAAATAGGTAGCATTGCTTGGATGAAAAACAATATAAGCCCATGATTTAGAACGTTTGATAAAAATTTGTATATCTTTCAATGCAGTGGGAATTTAACCAAATTTATTTTGAGAGTATCTATTGTATGCAAAGTAGAGAGTGAAATGTATTTGTGTGTTCTGAGGGGCAGTGTGGCTAAATGACAAATGCCCATAAACAAGCTTACTATTCAGAAGTCTGCAGCACTTGATTAAATTTAAAAGATTTAACATGCAAAATTTAATTAAATTCATCAGGCAGCCTTACAACCAACATTGTAATGCAGAATATTCAAAGAAATCTACATGTAAGCAAGATGTCTAGATATTTGGCCTGCCAAAATCCTAACTGAAATTGTCAATTAAATGTTAAGAAAAATCTTTCAAAATCTCTGGAAATTTAATAAAGTAACTATCAACTACCAAAAGTTAAAATAAATGCATAGTCTATTAACTGTGTGGATGGAATTATAGACACAAAAATCCACTTACACACACACACACACACACACACACACACACACACACACACCCCTATATTTATACATATAAAATATACATATATTTATGCCCTGGCCTGAACCCTGAGCAGCAGCCTACACCTGGCAGCTCACCACTAATGCCATCTTTGTTCCTTCAAAATATAACAGTGTGAAGAAAAATAAGCAAAGAATATTTTTGAAGAAATTCACTAAAACCCACAGATTTCTAGGAGTAAGGAGGGGGCATGAAGCCATAAAGAAAATTAGAAATGGAATGAAATAGAAAGTACGGTGGATGAATGTTAAAGCAAGGGGACAGGGTTCCTCTTATTTGCAGTATGTAGCTACAAGGGTTAATGAGCCATAAAGCAAAGAGTAATTACAGAATAACCCTCTTCAAAAATGTTCAGGTAGACTTCTATCAAGATGTCTAGAGCAGACTTTTTACAAAATGTGTTACATTGGCATGTGGAGCCAAGGTCAATCCAGACACTGTGGGTCTCAAGAGAAACATCATTCTCTTGAAGAATGACTATTACCCAGGTTTGGGCTGTCTCCAGAAATAACCTTTTTTCTAAGACAGGGAAAATCGTCTAGAGTGTCTACATCTGTCATATAAAGTTGCCATTTCCTTATCTTGTGAGACCTTATCCTCTCTTTTTTACACCCAGGCCTTTATCCCAGTCATTAGCACAGAAATAAAAATTTTCTGTCAGGCCTATTTACTCTGAATTTTACAGCCATATAAATTCTCCATATGTTTGTAACAATTTTTTTTTCTTTTTCTCCTACTAATCTGTCTGGTGTTAATTTGTTCACTATCTCAACCCAAGAAGAACCCAGAAGGATGGGAGAATATTCCCCCCGCTCTCTACACATCTGTGGGCACAGTAATCAAAGGACTCTTTTAAAGATGAGAAAACAAGTTTTTCCAAATCTAGTGGGAAGAATGCAGAGGATGTTATTTCTTGAAATAATTTTAAAAACTAAACAGAGGGCCTCCCTGGTGGTACAGCGGTTAGGCGCTGCGCTGTGGAGCTGTCGGCAGCGGCGACGCAAGTTCGACACCCGGCCTGGGAGAATCCCACATGGCGAGGCGGACCTCTCCTGCCTCACCCACTGCTCCCCTCAGGAGTGTATTTCTGATCTGCATGTTCTGCTACCCGCTCTGTCTCTGGTGGGCCCTCTCGCCGCCCCACGCCTCTGGCCTGTACCCCAGCTTGTATGTATAAATAAAAAATAAATCTTAAAAAAAAAAAAAACTAAACAGAAAGTTAATCAGATTTTAGAAAACTTTCAATATGCTTGTAAAATTAAGAACATGTGGTACTTTTGAAATAAAAACAGAAAGGCAAAAGCAGATAACAGACTATAGGATTACATTCAAAAGTTAGTTTTCTGAGGAGGGAGACACAGAAAAATAGGTAAAAAATAAATTGCAAAGAGATACAAAATATAAGTTAATATCAGAATTCGAAATCAAAATGCAACAGAAGTAGCAGAATTCATACTATAGAAGATTATAGCTTAACACTAATATTTCTATTTAGTGATATATATATATATATATATATATTCTTAAAAAATAAAGACAGAAACAGGTCACTATCATAATGGCAGTTGAAATGCAAAAGATGCACATACATATACATACACACACACATCTATATATATTCACACATGTACATACACACATACATATATACACATGTATCTATATGTCTCGGTGTGCATGTATGTATCAGCCTATCCTAATATTATATCATGTGTGTGTATATATATGTGTGTGTGTATTTACTATAAATAATGTGTGTATTTACTGTAAATACACACATACACACACACACACACCCCTAAAGCTACCTAATACGTATGAATATTCATGGTACATATACCTTATATATGTATGAGATAACATATATATCTAAGGCACATAATATATCAAAGTTGTTTTAAATTTTATAATGTTTCTGTTTTCTAAAATAAAATAATTTATTTTTATACCAGTAATGTTTTGAATATGTAATTTAAAAAAAATTGAAATATATTCAGAGTAGGAAATTGTTTTTTTTTTTGTTTGTTTTTAAATATTCCCATTGGTTCCAGTAAAATCCACATTTTTCCAACAGAAGTCTATAATTTTCAAATACAGAATGAGAATTATAAAGAATTATCACCATAGCAAAAACACTGGTATATAGTGTTTCCTTATATATTTCCTTATATAAAAAATAAACCTTTTAAGGAGAAATGATAATGTAATAAAGAATATTTATGGATTATTTCCCCTCTTTTGGAGCTTTCATTGGACTTTTCAGGTCCTTTTTCTAAGATAATTCATCTTCATGGTTGAGGATTCCCAAGATAAGGAACTGACTTTTCCTATTACAAGTGCCAATTTCATAAGTGGTTTTAGTGGTTTGAACATTTGTCCAAGAGTAACAAGAGAGAAACCACCAATGTGTATCATATAGACCACCAAAGAGCCATCAGTCTCAAGTGGCTTTCAGTCACCATCAACCTCAGCCTCTGAAAATATAGTTTCACGAATTTTACTTGTTGTTAACAGATTTTCTGTTTCTGCCTGGTTTTACTTTCCTACATTTTAATGTCTACAAAGATCAAACACTAAAATAGTGAACCAAATATTTTAAGATTAAATAATGTCACTGGATAGCTGCTGTAAAGTCCACTGTGAGGCAAATCTGAGTTTCTTATTCTCTGCACATGAGGTAGTAGAAGGTAAGAGAATAAGTTTCACTATTCTGGAGAGAATTATAAGTAGCAAGTTCAGTAAGAGAATGATTTTTCTCAACACTGGAAGGCAGTGTGCTGTGAAAGTCTTGTGTAGACCCAGGGGCCCAATATCTAGGTTCAAATCTGTTTTTCTACTTGCCAGTGAGAAATAATTTGGTTTCAATAAATAGTTATCTCCTTCACTTTATTTTTATATAAGTTGTCCTTTTCTGTAAACTGGGGATATTAATAAATTTTATTTAGTCTCCTCTATAAAATGCTAATTATCATAATATCTCACTCAGTATTGTTGTAACTAATGTTATACATAAAGCACTGGTAAATGGTAAGAAACCATTTGAGAGTTAACTCTTGCTGTGACTAAGTGCTGGATGAACTGCATAAACTCCCTTTTCTAATATTTTATCATTCACTGCCACTCTGGTTTAAGTATTCACAGTAATTAAATACCTGCCAAAACCACACTGCCGTTTGAAACTACTGCTTACTACAGCTCCCACTAATAGTATATATATTTTTTGCACCACCTTCCAGACACCATAGTCAATTATGCCAGGAGGATAAAGATAATCCATGGGAAAACAATATCCTCATTTCCTACAGTTTGTCTTTCAAGGTTTTCAATAGAAAAATTCAGACAACAGAGTATAATAGGGATACTTTCAGGAAGTCTGAAGTCATGTGGATTTGGAGCAGGCAAACCTATTCAGTCTCACATTAGTATAGAGAATTGACCACAAAAGAGTCATTTGGGGTGAACCTGAGAGATGGGGAGAGAAAAGAGGCCATGAAGTTATCAAGCAGTAGGTCAGAGTTTCTGACTTCTCTTTCCACCTCCAATTGAGTTTGTAATGAGACTGGTTAAAATTTGCCTTCGTTACTTGAATTCAAATAAAAAAGAAATGTTCACCTTAATGAACTTGAACTTGCATGAGTGATTTCTATTTCTTCCAACTAAATGATTCCTGCCGCTAACAGATGTTTTAGTATTTAAAACTATAAGCAAATTCTGTTCCAAAAAAAAAAAAACAGTAAATGATAAGTGTAAACAATTTGTGGTGAAGGGGAGGACTGAGGTGATTCCAGGCAATGCCAAGCATCTGTGTGCTGAAAATTAACTTGAAGAATTAATTTCAGGGCTCATATCAGCAATGGATATTTGTTTTTAATTAATTAATGTGCTATAACATGGGTCTACATCACTGTATTGGATTCAGAGGAATAGGTTCACACCTCCTCATATGGGCATCACCACACCCTACCCATCCCAGAGCAAAGAAATCTATGAAAAAGAGTTAAAGGAAAAAGAAATACATGTTTGCAAAAAGGGATAGAAGTGTTTAGAAGGAACATTCCAAAACAAATAAATTCCTGTAAGAGCACATTTATGGATAAGTTGAGAAGATTGTGTCCCTTCATTAGAGATTTGGAAAAGAGATGAACCTAAGTAGAAGAAATCATGATGATGATGGAAAGATAGATACCTAACAGTAAAGAGGATTAACATTATAAGAAGAGCTTAGAGTGTTATCTTAGATAGATTTGAGGTAGAATTCCAACTACCTTGGTCAAAGAACTTCATTCCCTTATTCTAAGCCTCCTAATCTTAAAGTTAGAATAACAATACAGGACCTTCATAAAGCTTAAGAATAATAAGCACTTTGTCATCAAACAGACCTAAATTTCTATCATATTTCATAATAAGGGATCAATTATTTTATTCGTACAATAATTTTTATTATTGAATCCCAATTACAATAGTTATTAATAAAAACAGGAATGGAGATCTAACTTAAATCACCAAACTTTTGTAGGTACAGAGGAGAAAAATTCCCCACATCTCTGTTCTTCTTGGACTGGTCAAGAAAGGAATTAACATCTGAAGGACTAGTTCGACAAAAAGACCAAAATTAATTACATGCAACTAGAGAATTTATATGGCTATATGTGAAATACTTTAAGATAAATGGACCAGATGTTATTTTGGTATTGTATCAAATATGAAAAGGGATAAGAGGTATTAGAAAACTCAGCAGAATAAAAGAGTGCAGTTGTGCTGTTTATATAGAAATAGACCCCATTTCTATTTAAATAATTCACCTTTAATCTTCCAGCATAGAAAACAGCAACAACAATAGAATCAAAAACCATTTCTTTAGGTAAGGCAATATTACTTTCATATGTGTGTACATATATTTATTCTATATTATGTAAAAATGAATTAATTTTTTATGAATTAAGTAAATGGTTAAAAAATTAAGAAAAGTCAAGTATAAATGAATTAAGTAAAAATTTAAATAAGCAAAGAGATACATAAGCACAAGATTTTGAGAAGGAGAAATAATCCTGGTTATCAACATGGTTCAACTAATATATGCTTACCCTATTAATTTAAGGTCACTTACTAGATTTATGTCAGAGCAATTTCATGACCCTACATTATTAAGAGAGAAGCATTAATAGCAATTACTCTTTTGAAAGAAGATTAACTGATGTGTGTTCTTTCTAAATAACATGGAAACAATTATTACACAGTCCTGCTAAATTATATATCTTGAATCATCATTTCATAATATTTTGAAGCTAAAAATGAATTTTAATACTAGGTTGTTCAAGTCCTTTTTTCCACTCTGAGAAAGCTGAATACTCAGTTGACTTCAGGGTTAATATTTCTAGTTGTTACTGTACTTGGATTGTCTTCTCCCAATTTAAAATTACAATTTGTTAACTAAGAGAAATTAGACATGAAAATTGTAAATGGAATTATATTATAGAGGTTTATTGGAATAAACCTCCGCAATAATAAATATTGGAATCTGAGAAGATAAGGCATGTAGGCACATAGGAAATCTTTAGAATTCCTCATTAACATGGGTATAGGAAGGAAATCTTGAGTAGGTTTACAGTTAATAACTTCTTCTGTTTCCTCTCTAAGCTAAATGTTAAAGTAACAGTAGGCATTAGACAGTTTCTTGTTGTATAGTTTTAAGGATTATTTTAATTCAATATATAAGTCTGTGTCAAACTATGATTAAAGGGATTATTTACATCACTTTTTCACTTGGCCTGGCTTGGGTCCATGGGCTTGATTAAATGTGCAAAGTTCTTACCTTATCTTACATACAAAGTAAGTAAGATTTTGTCTTTGTCTTTTGTAGGGTTTCCTGGGACACTAAAATGTGGGAAAAGTTTGTTTTTGCTTTCAGCAACACACTGAAAATTAAGCTAAGTGAAGACTGCAGAGAGCTTGGCAAATGAACTAATGATTACTTCTTATGGGAACAGCAAACAAAACATCAAATCCCCTGATTTTTTGCTCTTCTTGCTATAGAGTTTACATTGTATGCAAGAGCAAGCAACCATCATCATACCACTCTCAGTGTACTTTCTGAGAGTTGTGTTATCTCCACACTTCCCCTCCCTTACAGTTTGTTCATGCCTAACTCCTATTTTCTCTATCCATAAAGAGACTTTAACCCCTAGTATAAAAGCAGCTAAAGATATGTACAAGTGAGTGAAAAAAATAATCAGTTCAGGATAATCTTCAATGTCAAGTGTAAACATAAAAAGAGCAGTCCATGATAAGAGAGAGATTAGGAGACATGAAAAACACTGGATCTTTTTGATATTAGAGAAATATATTATCAAGCAGAGACCAAAAACCCTCCAACCAGTATAGATGGTAGTTCATGTTCTGGGTTCCATGTTTTGTTCATGAGAACCTTTTTTTTTTTAAAGATTTATTTATTTATGCATACAAGCTGGGGTACAGGCCAGAGGTGTGGGGCGGCAAAAGGGTTCACCAGAGACAGACTTGGGAGCAGCACAGGCAAATCAACGGAAATATACTGCTGAGGGGAGCAGCGGGTGAGGCAGGAGAGGTCTGCCATGCCATGTGGGAATCTACCCAGCCTTGCGTCAAACTCGCGTTGCCACTACCTGCAGCTCCACAGCGTAGCACTTAACCGCTGTGCCACCAGGGAGGCCCGAGAATCTTTTAGTATACTGTTTTCTTAGTTGTTTTGTCATTTTGGTTTTATTTTTGCTCAATGTTTTATCAATACAGTTTCTAAGTTTTATTCAACCTTAGAAAGATTGTCCAACCCCTATGTTGGAAAAAAAAAAGTTTATTTTTCTTCTATGTTTTTAAATTTTTCTTTAGTCCTTATAGTGGAAATTCTTTAATAGTGTGAAGATCTACCTTTAAATTATCTTCCAGATACATAATTAGATGCCACAACAGGTTTTGTAGAATAACCCATCTGCTTCCTATCACTTTTAATAATTAAATTCCCATAGAAATATATATCTATATCTAGATACACTAATAAATTCTAAAAAATAATTTATAAATATTTATTGCAACCCTCAAATAAAGTTTGGTTATCTGATTAAGTGTATTTTCTTAATGTTGCTTTTTCAAATTTTCCTTGTCTCCTATTTTATTTTTTTTCTGAGTTTTACATGGGAACCAACCTAACTTAAAAAATAAATCAAACATGTATTAAAATTACATTGTATCAATTAATTTGAAGTGTACTCACTAACATGATTAAGACCCTAATTATTCTGGTATTCTCTGTTGTGTCCTATAAAGTTTTAGTTTCTGTTATATAGCTTTTGTTGGCTTCTTGTACATCTGAGCTGGAGGTATTTTATAGATTTTATTATACAACTTAAATTACTTTGAAATGCTTTTTAAAAAAGATATATATGAAATGTCTTTGTGTTACAAGTTGTTGAACCATATGGTGATTCATATAATGGTGCTAATTTATATGGAGCAAAAAAAAAATAGTTTCAAACAATGTATGAACCATGAATAAAAAAAATTAATAAATTCATAAAATAAAAATAATGTTTTGGATATGATCTTTTCTATTTATTAGCAGAACTAACAAATTACTTTTTAAAGAAAAACAAAATTAACTAAAAATATTTAAATTAACCTTTCTTGCTTGGTTATTTGAATCTGAACTTATAATCTGAATGCTCTAAATCAGTAGTTCTTATTTATTTGTTCTTATTTATTTGCTTCATATTTGCTTGAGGAATGGTGAAAATGAATTTTTTCCCAAGGATTAAGACACTTTATATATTTTTATATACTTACAGATCTTTCATTTAATTAGTCTGTTTCTAAAACTGCAATAGCTCTTCTGTGTACTACTGCAGATAGACTGATTGGAAGCAAACAAGAGCAAAGAAAAATACAAAATGTATTAATCTTCTTATCAGCTCTTACTTAAGAAACATTTGACAGAAATCCAGGTTATATTCTAAGTGACTGAAAATACAATGCAACATTTTACGGGGCCCTCCCACATTCTAGCCCGACTGTACTATTTGTTTATCAAGTGAAATATACCACTAATATTTTGATCATTTAGATACTGGTCTTTGCAACTTCCATGTGTGAAGCATCATATCTTTGATATAAAACAATTATTGTTATTTAACAAAGACTCTCATTTTCTTTTGTTCAAAAAGAAAACAAAGGAAAAATTAACTTGGGTACTCACAAATGGGAAATATTTATTATAAATGATTAACAAAAGATAATTATTTTCATTTTACATTTAAAATCCTAATTGTTTACCTTTGGGAAATACAGAAGAATAGCTAATGAACACCTTATGCTAAACATTGTACTTCTCAGAGCTGCTTACCATATAAAAGTGCTGAAATAAATGGCTGCAGGTATACACTTACAGAACAATACTATGACTTGCCTAGTACTTTATAGTTTGGGAAGCATATATATATTAAGACTTTCGTATTCAGCAGCTTACTAGCTGGGTCTGGTTCTGGCCAGTTCCTGGCAAACTTGGTTAAGTGAACCAGTCACTTAAACTATTTATTAAATGATGACAGTGGATTTCTCTGCTTCTCTCACAAGGACTTTGTGAAGATTAAATAGCAATGTGTAAATGAACATTCTTTTTATAAAATACTATGCAAATGTCAGTGATGATCATTTTACAAAAAATCATAATTCAATTTATTTAAAAAAAATTAAACATTAAGAAAAAGCCGCTGAAAACAGCTGTGTTTGTTTCTCAGCTGTCACAACCCCACATTCGTAAAATCAGATAAAATCAGAAGTTTACCACTGATGGGTAGCTATATCAGGTAAGGAAAAATTATTTGTTCAGTAAATATTCAGCCTATCCCTGCCTGCATCCAACTAGATCTCAGTTAAAGGTACATTTTATAGTCTTAGAGAAATGGATGCTTTAAGTAGGACCTGAACCTAGTTTCCTGTTTTGACTTTTCTTTCATTTGCCTGATTCCCTTTTCTCCTTGATTCCCTGTTCTTCTGCCCATGATTAAAGGAAAGAATTTTGTTTTTCATTTTGCCTCACATAGGGCAATTAAACACATTAGAAAATTTAATCTTATGTGTACTCATTAAAGTGATGTATATGTTAGTATATATAACTAATCTGTTATAGCTTCAATATTTTTAATTGCTATTCTTATTACTGTTATTTAATGAGGCAGCTGAAGCTTGGTGAGTTTAAGTAACTTAATGCAAGTTCAAATAGTGATGTATCCTAGAAATAGAGCTCTGACAACAATCCTTCTCTGGGGAGTAAGTACTGGTGAAAATGGTACCGTGTATTTGCCAGGAAATGCCAGGGGATCTTTATAAACAGGTCCTCCCCTAAATGATTTCATCAAAGTCAGAATGTTTGGTGAGCTGACAGTATAAACACAAGCACTCTAGATCACATTGATTTTACCATATCTTCTTTTCCTTCTTTAGTCACATTGCTATTATAATTTTTCAGATATTGGCATTAGTGAGAAAACTTTTTGTCACCTCTGGTTCCTTCTAGAGAGAATTAGACCAAAACACAAGTTCTAAATTCATATCCCTACTCATTACGCTGTGTGAACTGGTTAATGGGCCCCAGTTTCCAAACTAGAAGAAATTAATCTATTTTAATGCTCGTAAAAAAAAAAAAAACCTGTCCCTTAAATGGTCTAGAGATGACAGAAAGGTTTCAGTCCATCTACCACTTAGACAAATCAGATCTTCCAACTGACAATCAGTGATGCCTTAATATGTTGAGTGTCATCTCACTTCCTCCTACACACATGAATGTAGAGATTTTTTAAATCCCTTAAAGTTATAAACATAAATGATTCAAATAATAATATCCTCAATATATACATGAAAGATCAAATTTCTCAACCCTAGGCTTCTCTTGAACCAGTTATGATGTTCAGGTGTTTGTGAAGTGAACCCTCATATTATTTCATTCATTCATCTTTTAATATATTTATTTGATACAATTAAAATTTGCCAGGCATTGTTCTAAGAAATGGAGAGGTAGCAGAGTTTAGTTATATGCTACTTTAAATATAAGGAGAAAAGCTATTAAAAATGCATACATTTATATGTAGACATAGAGGAAAATATCAGTGATAAGTGTTTTACAGGAAAATAATAAGAATGTAAAAGTCATTTGAAAAAGAAAAATTGGTCCAATGGACAATGGGGAAGCTTTGAATTCAATGGTCTGAAAAGACCTCCCTGGTGATTAGTTAGACTTAAGTTGAGACCTACCCACCAGGAAGTAATCAAAACAAAGCCAGGTAGTAGGAAAGAATATTCCAGATGGTAAGAACAATCCATGTATGTTTCAGTAATTAAAAGGAAGGCTGCTATGGCTCACATTATGCAAACAAATAGAAAATAGAGCAAAAGAGGTAGGCAGAAGTGAGAAGTTCTAGGGACAGAAACAAAGATAAGGTGTTTGGACTTTACTTCAAGTAAGAAAGATAGTAAATTTTTAAACTATGTGAATATAATTTCCTATAAAAAGTTGTTTTCCTCTTTAAGTATTCTAATACTTTTTGATGATCAAATAAAGAAAAAAGTAAATTATGCCAACATAAATTTTAACGTGCTTAAAATATTCAGTCTATTTTAATAAAGCTTTCCTCTGGAAAAAGCTACAGTTTAAAACAAGATAATTCTGTTCCTAAATGTAAGTTTTAAAAGAAAAAATAGGCAGCAATATTCTGTGGTTTTCTACAGTCAGGCTGGTAGACATATCAATATGAGTTACATTGTCACAAAACTTTTGGCTACCAGCCTTCCTCCTTATAATCTTTTAACACAGTAGTTTTTATCACTATATGTGTTACATTTATTTCTTCTCCGTGGTAGCCAGAATAATGATCTCCCCAAAGACATCTATTCATCTGTCCCTAAAACCTTTCAGTAAATTTAGTTAGATGGCAAAAGGAAATTAAGATGCTAACAATGATATTCAGGTTGTTAATCAACTAATGTAGGAATAATGATATTACTTTGGATTATCCAGTGGGCCTAATGTTATGATAAATGTCCTTAGGAATGTGAGAAGAAACAGAAAAGAGAACTATAAAGGTGCAATGTGAGAAAGAAAAGGTCCAATATTGCTAGCTTTAAAGATGGAGAAAGAATACTGTGAGCCAAAGAGAGACGAGCAGCCTCTAGAAATGGGACAAAAGAAAAAATGCTATGCCCTAAAACTTCCAGAAAGAAACACCACTCTTCAAATACCTTGATTTTCAGCCCAGTGACATGCAATTGTCCTATGAACTATAAGATAATAAAATTATCTTGTAGACACCATTAAATGTGTAGGAAGTTGTTACGAGAGCAAAAGAAAAAAAAACCACATAATCACTAATAAGACTTGAATTTGTGTCTCTTGGATTACTGATATATGCCTAACCCTTAGGGTAGTGTCAGATATACTTCAGACTGCTGATAAAGATTTGATGAATGAAAAAATGAATGAATCCTGTATACATTCTGTTAAAACCAGTTACTGGAGGGTCCCATTCAAGTAAGAGTAAAGGAATACATTTTCTATAAACTAACTCTACGCTACACTCTTTATTACCTTGTTAATTTGTCTCATCTACCTTTCTTCTTGAACTCTACCTTAGCAATTCTGACCTTGATGTTCCTCTGGGCTATCAAGCAACTCTTCCAGTTCTGTGATTTTGCCCTTGCATGTTCCTCCAGCTGGAATGTTTGTTTGTCCTCAGTAGTCACTCTTTTTTCTCTATCACTTCCTTCAGGTCTTTTCACAGGCATCATTTAGCAGTGAAGTCAACACTATTTGACTTCCTACCTCTTGACACATGGCTTTCTTTCCCTTAATTGTTCTAAATTATCATGTTTCTACCTGCACATATTTAAATCTATTCATTTACATGTTGACTTTTCTCCATTAGAACATACACTCCAAGGAGGCATTTTTTTCTGTTTATTTTGTGCTGTATTTTGCACATACTCGGTGTTCAACAAATATTAATTGAATGTATAATATTAACCCAACAAAGACCTTTTCAAAAAATGTGCCCCAGACATTGCTGTAGCAAATCTAAAGATCACTCCAGTAGAGACTGTGGTTTATTGAAGAAAACAAAGACTGACAAGGCTTAGGTTATAGTCTGAAGTCTGAAGCTCTACTCAGCCACAGCCAGTTGAAAGGCAGCCAAAATGTCTATAGAAATAAATTAGTAAAGACTTTGAATGTTAATGTTGTTTTCTCAGTAAGTAATGGTATTGAAATAAGAACCAAACAACTCAGCACCGATTACAGGGCAAGAGAATAAGAGATATAAGAGTGAATGAGAAAAAAAGGTTTGTCCTTGGCTCCTAAGTTACATTTTATATGAGTTTCCTAATAGAGAAGAATAGATAGCTGTGTAAAAAGCCACTGTACATCTATTATACAAGTTTATTTTATACAAGGCTGTAAACTGTAGTTCTCATTTCTGAAGATAGAATAAATAACTTATCAAATTATGTTTGTATCTTCATAAAATTCCAAGCCTCGTTAGGGATGTGATATTGAAATTTTGGGAATAATTTATCTGACTGATAAGTCGAGACTCTATTGCTAAATGTTCATGAAATCATGTAGTATACCATCATGTCAGAATATTCCTAGTGAATCCAAATATGCCCTATGACACTTCACACTTTGTCAACACTATTACTTGCAATGCTGTTGTGTTATAAAAGTGTTTTCCATTTGTTTAATGTAGAGCACAATTGTGCCAACACCCCACAGAGCGAAATTCCTGAAACATTTTTTGCCTACCATAAAAAGAAGGTGAATATGTTCATCCTGCTTACCACATTTCCCTCTGCAGACTTAACTTCTGAAACCAGGATTTGGGTAGTTCTGGCAGTATGAAAGAGTACACGTGCTGCTTTGAAAACTCAAAAGCTTGAATTAACCATTGAGCATAGTAAAGAAATCCTACAGCCAGTACTGATGAATGGAAACTGTTTTGCTATCACCTGCTGGATATTATTCTTAGGTCACCATTATTTTATGTTGAGTAGCATCAAATGGGGATTTTCATATTAGGTTTTTCTAAGGTAGTTGAACACATTTCTGTCCTTTTACCTTTTACTAGTTAGGTTGTCACAATCAAAATTATACCAAAGTGTCCACATAGATGGATGCTTTCTATATTGGACTGGTTTTGCTTTATCTTCGCATTTTATGTTCAATTATCTATGTACCTAGCTAAGAGTAATATGATGGCAACAGCCAACATTTGTGTAAATCTTTATAATTTGTGAAGTAGCATTTTATAGACTTTCTTTCGCATAATCTTTGTAATTGTGAGGTAAATATTCACTAGCTCTATTCTAAAGATAAAGACAATAAGAAGGTAGGTTATTTTCCAAATTATAAATTACAGATGGCAAAAAAAAAGATTTAAACATATATTTAATGATTCAAAACCAATGGTACCACATTAATTAAGAAGATATGTCTTTCTAATTTGTCAAATGTCTGTACAATAGAAGAAAAAATTTATTTACAGACAAGTTATGTAGTGTGAGATGGAGAAGAAATTTCCTCGAGGTTAGCCCCCTTGCCCTTCTCAGGTTGGTAGAGTAATCAAGACACTGTCAGACAGATTATCAGGTGGAAAAGATAAATGCAACTGTGTTTGTATGGGAATCTACCTAAAGCAAAAGGATCTTGAGTTCAATGAGTGAAATTAGGGTAACAAACACTGAGTAA
Organism: Scalopus aquaticus; assembly: GCA_004024925.1. Classification (NCBI taxonomy): domain Eukaryota; kingdom Metazoa; phylum Chordata; class Mammalia; order Eulipotyphla; family Talpidae; genus Scalopus; species Scalopus aquaticus. Next base: position 3,855 of record PVIJ01018003.1, on the reverse strand, counting down.
TGAATTGGGATAGAGGTCTGTGTCTTTGAGGAAAGAAGGGGCCCTCACATATTAAGGATGACTCATGTAACAAAGACCAGGTGCAGTGACGTCATCAACATGGCGGTGAAGGGAAGCTAGTATCAACTCTCCCAAAAGAAAAGAGGCCGATAAAGAGACATCAGCCAAACACAGAGAAGATCCAGAAACGCTACATAAATCTAACACCCTCATGGGGGAGTAGAACTTGGAACGAAACTAAAAAGACTGATTAAGGAGAAGAAAGAACCACCAGATCCCCTCTCTCCTCCCCTCAACACAAAACCGGACCAGGAGACCAAGACGAGAGGCACCTGAGGAAACCCAGGAAAAAAAAAAAAGGTGGGCAGAGGCGTTTTCCTGGGCACGGCAGAGTGATACAACTCGAGACTGACACCAGCAGTCCCTCCAGGTAGCAACAGAGCCCTGGAAAGGGCAGAGTGCACTGGGGAATTTGGTGGGACACGGAACAAAGCCCCAGGCAGCCGCGGTGTGGCCCCTCCCCCCACCTCCATTACGGAGCCAGCACTCTAGCTCCTCTCTGGAACGAACTCTGGGGTAGTGGCCTACCCACCCCTTCAGTGACACTATTAATAGCTAACCACTGGAGGAAACGCGGGGGAAAAAAAGAAACTCCCAGCTACAGGTGCGGGAGAAACAGGACTTGGGCCGCATGCCGTAGGAACTTTCTGTCCTGTCCCGTGCAAGAGAGCGAGAGCTCCCGAGGCAGTTCCATTGTGCCGCTTGCAGAGAATTACTGCGGGAGGCGGTCAGCTTCATAACCCACAGATAAAGACGGTGGGCTAGGCTGCCGCAACTGCCCTCCAGGCGCCGGAGAAGTGCGGAACAAAAGCCGCGCTCGGTTGGCACTTCCCACTCTGCCCGGTGCTGAAGAGGGAGCTAGGTCAGGGCAACCCCACCAAGGCGCGCCAAAGCCCTCCAGGCGTGCGTGCCCTGCACCGCCATACCCCCACCCTCCAGCCGGTTGGCACTTCCCGCTCTGCCCGGCGCAGAAGAGGGAGCTAGGTCAGGGCAACCCCACCGAGCAAACAGCCGCGCTCCCGCTCTCCAGCTGCATCCCCGCTGCTTGCACCGCCCGCGCCCCAGCCCTCCAGCCCCTCGCTCACCTGACGCTGCCACGCCCCCACCCTCCGGTAGTGCGCGCCGAGCCGCCGCTGCCCCCTAGGCACGCGCCCCTTGCCGCTGCTGCTGACCTTCAGCTGTGCGCCCACCCTGCGCTGACCTCCAGTCGTGCGCGCGCCACTGCACCCCAGCCCCACAACTGCGGGCGTGCCCAGTGCCGTCGCCGCCGACACCCTCCAGCCAAGCGTGCCTCCACACACCTCCACCTTCCAGCAGTGCGCGCCCAGCCGCCGCCGACCTCCAGGTGCACACCCCGGTGCTGCCACTGCCCTCCAGCTGCTCGCGCAACTGCTGCCGCCCCCCCAGCTGTGCACACCAAGCTCCCGCAGCCTCCCAGGCACGTGAGAGGCGATAGGGTCTGCAAATCCACGGCAGAGCTTGGAACAGCTGGAGATTCCTGGAGGGACACGAAGCTATGGCTGCCAGAGGCAACACACAGCCACCTGCTCCCACCTCCCTCCCCCACCGTAAAGTGGATGCGACCTGATAGGGGTGAAATCAGAGGTGCAGAGCCACAGGACTGGCCTTGGAAGACTTCTCCCCATCAGACCCGACCCTAAAAGTGGTGATAGCCTCTAGTAAACTCTGGAGGATATAGTGGGAGAGAAAGAACAGGAAGATCTATAACGAGAATACAAGCAGCGACAGACAGAAATAAACCTGAAGGCAGCAGCATCTGACACCTGAAAGGGGACAAAATTCCAGCAGTGGGGCCACCCAAACACCCCAAGACCTCAGGGGCAAGACTACAGAAGACCACTCAAAATAAACCTACAACTACCATATCAGCAGGAACCACTAAAAAAAAAAAAAATCTCAAAAATTCATCCTCCCCAGCCTACAAGGATTAAGAGCAAAACAGCCACAGACCGCAGTACTGGGGTACTTGGAATTGAGTGGAGCTAGCTCTAGGACCACCAACCACCACGACCACCAGGGGTTTGGCTTAACAGGGCCAGAATTGGTTAGATCACCACTCCTCGACATCCAAGAGGAGAACCCAAAGAGATGCCTGCCAACACCAGTGCCACAATCTCCCAGAAATTACAACAAATCAGAAGACAAACAGGGAGAAGGAAAAATATAAACAACCAAGCAAGCCCTCAAGGAAAGGAAACGGAACAAAAAGATAATCAAGCACCGAAATCCATCGACAATGACACAGAGGAACTTCTCTCTCTGACAGATAAAGAATTTAGAATCATGATTAAGGAAATCATGATAAAGGAAAAGAAAGAAACAGAAAAAAACAATTAATGATCGGAAGAAAGAAATTGAGACCCTAAAGGAGGAGAATAAGAGCTTAAAGGAAGAATTAAAGATCTCTGGGAACAGCAATAAAAGCAGAATTGATGAAATGGAAGACCGCATTAGTGACCTTGAAGATGCAAATATTAAAAGGACCAAAAGGGAAAAGGAAATTGAAGCACAAAGGGAAAAGAATGAAAAAAAAAATTCAAGATCTATCCGATACCATGAAAAAAGGAAATATAAGAGTAATAGGAATTCCAGAAGGAGAGGAGAGAGAACAAGGAGCAGAGAAGCTATTTAAGGAGGTGACAGAAGAAAATTTCCCGAGTATGAAATTCTCTGGCATACAAGACGCAAGAAGATCTCCAAATCACCACAACCCCAGACGACCCACACCTAGACATATCATAGTTAAACTCACACAAATACAGGACAAGGAAAAAATATTGAAGATGACAAGGGGGAAGAAACAAATGACCTATAAAGGAAAACCAATCAGGATGACAACTGACTTCTCTGAAGAAACACTAAGGGAAAGGAGAGGATGGAGAGACATATTCAACAAACTCCAAGACCATAAATTCCAACCAAGAATACTTTATCCCGCAAAACTCTCTTTCCTCTATGAAGAAAGGATAAGGATCTTCCCAGACAAAGAGTCTCCAGAAATCCGTCGTGACTAAACCCCCACTGCAAACAATACTACAAGAAGTCCTAAAACCAAAACTGACAAAGGAATGATAAAGACTAGAATAAGACATGGATTAAAACTACAAAAAGACAAACAAAATGGCCAACATAGATGCCAATGTATCAATATTAACTCTAAATGTAAACGGACTCAACTCATCAATTAAAAGGCATAGGGTAGCGAAATGGATCAAAAAACAGAACCCAACCTTCTGCTGTCTACAAGAAACACATTTAGCCACAACAGATAAATATAGACAAAGTAAAAGGCTGGAAAACAATCCTACAAGCAAATGGACCTAAAAAGAAGGCAGGGACAGCTATACTTATATCAGATAAAATAGACTTCAAGATAAAAAGAGACATAGATGGTCACTATATTATGATAAAGGGGAAAATTCAGCAAGATGATATAACTCTCATCAACATATACTCCCCTAATGAAGGAGCACCAAAATATATAAGACTATTATTATCAACTCTGAAAACAGACATTAGAGAAAATACATATATTGCAGGAGACTTCAACACTCCATTATCACAAATGGACAGATCAACAAGGCAACAAATAAACAAGGACATTAAAGCTCTAAACAAAGACCTAGACCACATGGGCTTAACAGATATCTATAGGGCATTACACCCCCAAAAATCTGAATACACATTCTTCTCAAGTGCACATGGATCATACTCCAGGATTGATCACATACTAGGTCACAGAACAAACCTCAACAGATACACAAAGATCAAAAT
>PVIJ01018002.1:0-27643 GCA_004024925.1 Scalopus aquaticus | reverse complement strand
AAAAAAAAATAAAGTCCTAACCCTAAAAAAAAAAAAAAAGAAGTTTGAAAAGCCGCTGAGTGCTCCAGAACTCCTCCCTCCTCCTTCCCCTTTGACCCATCTGCTCAGCTCCATTGAGAACCTGAGCTCCCTGTGGTCATCTTGCCACTACAGCACACCTGAGCCAGAGACTGGGCTTACAGACGGAGCAAAAGAAGACAGAAGGAGAAGCAGCAGAGGCAGGAGTGAACAGAGCATGGAGCAGAGGACTGTTTGGGGTGCAGCAGAGACCATGAGAGAATGCCTGAGAGCCCAAAAGAGTGAAGATTTGTGGGGGGCTGGGAGCCCTGCCAACCTCCCAGCCTCCCAGCCCCATTCCCTGCCCTGTACCCGGTTCCCTCTCTACAAGAGACCATTAAAAGCCTAAAGAGCCACTGAGAGCTCCAGAACTCCTCCTTTCCTTTTTTTCTCAATAATTTAAAAATTTTTATTCATATCTTTTACATTATTGTGTATTCCCCCCTAGATTACCCACCACCAATTCACCCGTGAACCATCACCATAGTCCCTTGTGCTCTTTTCTCCCCCATTTTGAGCCCTTTCCCTCCCCCTCTCTTGCTGAATGTTTCTTTCTTATTTGATTCTCCTATATTCCTGCTATCAAGTGAAACCATTCGATATTTTTCTCTTTCTTTCTGGCTTATTTCACTGAGCATGATCCCCTCTTGCTCCATCCACGCTGCTGCGAACTGCATGTGTTTATCTTTTTTGAATGTTGAATAGTATTCCATTGTGTATATGTAACCACATCTTCTTCATCCAACCATCTATTTTTGGGCATCTGGGTTGTTTCTGTATCTTAGCTATTGGGAATAATGCTGCTATAAACATACGGGTGCATGTATCTTTTTGGATTAATGTTTTTGTGTCCTTTGGGTAGATTCCCAGAAGTGGTATTACTGGGTCATATGGAAGTTCCATTTTTAGCAATTTGAGGAACTGCCATACAACTTTCCATAGTGGTTGGACCAGTTTGCATTCCCACCAGCAGTGAAGGAGCTATCTTGAATAGCCAAAGCTCTCCTGTCCTCCTTTCCTTTTGACCCATCTGCCCAGCTCCGCATAGAGCACCTGTGCCTGTGTCTTCCTGCCGCTACAGTGGGCTTCTTTTAGTCTCACACTCACTTTCACTCTAGGCTATTTTCTTTTTTTTTTTTAAAGATGTATTTATTTATGCATACAAGCTGGGGTACAGACCAGAGTTGTGGGGCGGTGATGAGGGTTCACCAGAGACAGAGTAGGGAGCAGAGCAGGCAGATTGACTGAAACACACTGCTGAGGGGAGCAGCGGGCGAGGCAGGAAAGGTCTGCCCCGCCATGTGGGAATCTCCCCTGGCCAGGCTGGGCATTGAACTCCCGTACCTACTGTGGACAACTCCACAGCCCAGCGCCTAACCGCTGGGCCACCAGGGAGGCCCGCACTCTAGGCTATTTTCAATGCTATATGCAGCACTGGGTGTGGATTGTCATTGATATGGGGCTCAGGGCTGGGAGTTGTTTCCTTTTTCTTTCCCAGCATAGAACCTTATCCTGGGGCATTTGTTCCTGTTACTGGGAGGTGCTTGACTAATTTGTTCAAGCAATTTTTTGTTTGTTTTGGTTTTAACCCTAGGGTGCGGGGTGGCATGCATTTTGGATATTTCAACCTGGGCTTTGAGGAGTAGCCCTTTCTATAAGGATACCCAAGTGCATTTACCTGCTTCTCCCTGCCAATTCAGATCCCATCTGTTCTGTATTAAGAGCCTAGTGCTCAAGCACCAGCAGTCCCTGCTCTCTACCCCCACCCTTCTGTCCTGAATGCTGACTCATGGATCCCATTATCCAGTGCATTGTCAGGTCTCTGGAAGCTGGAGGTCACTCTGCACAGCAGCTGTTCTCCCTTTTGTGAATTGTACTGTCCCATTGCCACTCTAAACAATGTTTCCTTAAAGTTTTTCCTACCCATTTCTGCTGGACCATTGCTCCTAGTATGTTAGTATGTGCTGTGGTCATCTGCTTATCCCTCGGGGCTTTTATTTATTTTTGACCTAGTTTTAATGCAACTAAGTTGTGATATTTTGACCAGGCAATCTAGCTGGCATCTTCACTCTGCCACAATCTTGCCAGAAACTCTTTGGGATGGCAGGATGACCACAGGGAGCACAGTTTCTTTATGGAGCTGCACAGAAGGGAAGAGTTCTGGAGTCCTCGGTGGCCTTTTAGACTTTTAGTGGTTGCAGGGGGCCTCCCAGCCCCCTGCAAATCTTCACTTTCTCGGGCTCTCTGGCTGTGTCCTGTGGCCTCTCTGCTGCACCCCGAAGAGTCTCTGCTCCACACTCTATTCTCTGCTGCTGCTTCTTGTTGCTGCTTCCTCTGCTTATGAGCCCAGTCTCTGGCTCAGGTGTGCCCACTAATGCAGGCCCACACCCTATTCCAGGTGTCTGCCATCGGGCATGCGCGTAGGCCTGCAGTGGTCCATCACTGAGGGGAGGGAGGACAAACCTGATAATTCTTGTTTACCCTACACTCTTATTATCAAAAAAGACTGTCCTTAACCAATGATTTTGCTTTAAGTCATGATTTAATGTTAAACAGTACCTTTTTTTAATTAAGAGAGAATTTTTAAGAATGACAATTGAAGCATTTTTTTAAATATAAGTATTGAGAATTGACTAAAAACAACCTAGCAGGAAGTAAATTTTCTACAAAAACTTATTTTTATGCATCTTGCATTGAATTAAAATGCCTTGGGAATAAAATATTCAAATTCAACAGTAACTCATTGGCAAGCTATTTTACCTTAAAAACATCAATATTCAATGCTGCCAAAAAGTAATGAAGTGGGCATTCTTGTACTTTGCTAGTAAAGTGTAAATTGGGACAATTTAAATATTCATCAATAGGAAAATAACGAAACAACTTATTGTGCACTCATATTGTGGATGATCAACCCATTAAAAAATGTATGTAAAGATAAAGTTTTCACAAATTATGTTAAATGAAAAGAGCAATGTGAAGTGGTATAAAATTATCTCAAATATACAAAATGTATATTTATAAAAATATTGACATAAAATAGGGCCTCCCTGGTGGTGCAATGGTCAAACACAGCCTGCGGTGCAGAGTTCGATGCCTGGCTGGGGAGATTCCCACATGGCGCAGCAGACCTCTCCTACCTTACCTGCTGCTCCCCTCAGCAGTGTTATTTCCGTCAATCTGTCTGTTCTTCTCCCCACTATATCTCTGGTGAATCCTCTCACCGTCCCACACCTCTGGCCTGTACCCCAGCTTGTGTGCAAAAATAAAATAAATCTTTAAAAAATATGTTGGAATAAAATAACCACATTAGTAACAGAAAATACTTTTTAGATTGTGGGATTGTTAGTGACTTTTATTTTCTTCATTATCCTTTTCTCTGTTTCCCAAATTTTCTACAATAAGCATGATTACCATTATAATCAAAACAGATATGAGGAAATTCTGAGGCTGTGGTATACTTCTGTAGTGGTATACATGAATACTTGTGTGCAAGGGGGAAAGGAATCTAATGACACAAATAAGGTATCATTTCTCTTCCTCAAAGCAGGGCTAAAACATTTTCTCAGAAAGGGTGTATGAAGCTGACATTACTATTAAATTGTATTATTTCACTATATTTAGAAAACTCTACTGTGTGGGTTAACCAAAGGCACTTATTTTATTCTGTTATATGAAATGACACAAATCTCTAGTCTTTTGGGAGAGCATGCAATTTGTAATGCCTATTATTTTTATTAAACCCATCTCTGTTAATAAGATCTATAATTATTAAGCAGAATGCATAATGAAGTTGGCTGATTACAAAGAGAGAAGAAGCCAAGTTCTTGAAATCCTCTCAAATTTTCTGGTGATAGCCATTGAGTAGAGCACCGCTGTTTTAAAGAAATTTTACTGAGAAAGGAACATGTTTACAGAACATTAATTGGTTTATATTGCTTAAGAGCTTTAAATTTCTAACTTGGGCATGGATCTCTGTCTGAATCTCTTTCCAGAATTTTGAGGTGGGACTAAGCTAAAGCTGGAATACATAGTTAAATTTTACTTGCAGTTGATAAAGCAAGTTTTTGTGGGTGGAGCCTTCTCTAAATGTATATAAGCCTTAAATTGAAGAAGTCAGTTTGAGAATGGCATGACATGGACCATTATTTACATGCCAGGGTCCTTTGCAAAAATAGGTTTAGGGTTAGGAAAGATCAATGGCCAAGCTGGCTGGCTACATATGAGGAAAGCCTGATAATAACTTTTGCTTGTCATATAGCATTTTTTTTTAAAGATTTATTTATGCCTCCAAGCTGGGGTACAGGCCAGAGGCATGGGGCGGCAAGAGGATTCACCAGAGACAGAATGGGGAGCAGAACAGGCAGATCAACAGAAATACGCCACTGAGGGGAGCAGTGGGTGAGGCAGGAGAGGTCTGCTGTGCCATGTGGGATTCGCGGCCGGGCATTGAACTCGCGTCGCTGCTGCCAACAGCTCAGTGCTTAACCGCTGTGCCAGCAGGGAGGCCCATCATATAGCATTTGTAACATGCCATTTACTCTCCCCAATATTAAATGACAATTTAATATTAATGGGAAATATTCATAAGGTCATCAAGTTTATATATGTACTCCTTTAAAAATATTGTGGTCATGGGGGTTTCACATATTGCAAAGGGAGTATTTAAATAAGGACGGCTCTTTGGGTTTACTTGAAAACCTTTTTGATTTAGCTTAGATGAAATGAATCAATTATTGTTTGTTATGGCCATTAATATATAAAATTACAGATGTACTATTGTTTTTCTGTTTCACCCACCCTCTTTTCTTACTCTCTTTCTTTTCTTTATGGATCACATAGTTCAGTGCTTTTCTTTTATTGAAGAAGGAGACCCTGGAAAAGTGAAATGAATTTCCTTGGTTCTGTTGCATGTCAGTTGCAGAGCTGGGGTTATAACCCCTTTCCATGTTTTACCAACTGTCTTTCCTCAGTTTAACAAACTTTCTCTAAATTGCTATGAGCTAAGTTGTGTACAAGGTACAAGGAACACATGATAAATAAAGGTCCAGAGTAGGAATTGGTGTTGGGAACCCATACTATTCTGATGGGGAGAAGTGTGACCATTCCCCAAGCCCTTCTCTACCCTTTTATTAAGTACTGTATGGATGTTGCCTTATTTCTCTAACTGGATTAAAAAAAACACTAGCAGTGGGCTGGACTTATAGCTTAGATTCCTTCTCTATTTCTACACAGCATTAAACATGCTATTGATTATAAAAGATGCATGAAGAGAGAAGAGGGTAGACACAAGACTGTTGAGAGAAAAAACACTGGGAAAAAAAATCCATTTGGATGCTGTAAAAACAAATGCTTGAATTCCCTCAACCCCCACCTTTAGAAATAAAAGTCCCAAACATGTCTGCTTAAGCCTAAGAAAGAGGCTGGGAAAAGCCGTGGGTCCTAGGGGGCGGGAGTGATGGCACCTAAAAGAAATTGTGCGGTTGCACTTGAAAGCCCTGCACCTTACCTCTGCAGAATTGTCTGCAGATGGGGGCACTGTTGGAATTCCATGAGATTTTTGCTGGCTATGAGTCCCTCACATTAAGTAAATGATAGTTTTATTAAGTTTTGGTATTGATGCATTCATATTTGAAATGTGGTCTAATGTTCTCATTGAGTGTAGTGTGAAAAGCAACATTACAGGAGCCAGACTAAAATAGGGCCAGAGGAAACCAGCACACTAAGACTCCCTCTGTGTCCTCTCTAAATTGGACCTGATCCTCAGACCTGGCCAGACCACCAACCTTGAGAGTGAGAAGATCCTGTTTGAAAGGGCAGATAAAGAGAACTTTTATCTTCCTCACTGGTTTAGGTCCTAGCTCTTTGGGAGCTTCTCCCAAATTTGGAGGCCACTGCATCATCTAAATAGCTGTGCCTCTTCAGAGGTCTGAATTTCAGTCTGTGGAAGTCACTCCTCAGCGTTTAACTAATTCTGACCTTTTGCTCAGTCCATTCTTTTATTTTTAAGGATTTATTTATTTATGCATACAAGAGCTGAGGTGTGTGTGTATGGGGCGGGGGGTGAGGGTGAGAGAATTCACCAGAGACAGAGTGGGGAACACAACAGACGGATCTACTGAAATACACAGCGGGCCATACAGGAGAGGTCTGCTGCGCCATGTGGGAAGCTCCCTGGCTGGGGATCGAACTCATGCTGCAGTGGCTGCTGATAGCTTCATAGTGCTGAGACTTATCCCCTTGCACCACCAGGGAGGCCCTGCTCAGTCTATTCTTCAGTTGTGGGGGTGTAATTGGTCTCCGTGGATGCCATCTCTGTGATACAGACTTCCTTTTTGGCCTTTCCTGTTCTCCAGTATCTGACAAGTAAGTCTTCATGTTGCATTTTCTGTTAAAATATTAGCGTGATTTTTTTTGTCTTTATTCTTCATCTTGGCTGACACAATATCTTGTTGTTATGTTAACGTTGTAGATACCAGTTGTTTTTTTTTTTTTGTCAAATGTATAATTTGCAAATAAATTCTCCCAAGCTATGACTCACTGCTTCATCATTTTCTTGGCATTTTGAAGAGAATAAGTTTTAATTTTGATTATTTTATTGATTTTTTCTTTTAATAGTTTGTTCCTTTGTGTGTCTTATTTAAGAAATCTTTATCAAACCCACGGTTACTAAGTCCTCCTATCTTTTCTTTTAGGAGTTTTTAGTTTTGTGTTTACATTTATTCCAAGGATGCATTTGAGTTAATTTTTGTGTAGATTGTGGGATAAAGATTGAAGTTCTTTTTTTCTTTTTAAAAACGAATATCCAATCATCTTAATCACAATCATCAGGTTTTATCAGGTTCTTTCATCAGAATAATTTTTGAAAGAAATATCTTTATTCCATTGAATTGCCTTCACATCTTTGCTTAAAAATATTGACCATACATTTGTGGATTTATTTGTAGAGCTTTTTTTTTATTCCATTGATCTCTACATCTATTTTTTTATACCAGTACCAAACTACCTTGGTATTATAACTTAATAGCATGTCTCAAAATCAGGTAGAATGTTCTACAACTTCAAATTTTCAAATTGCTTTGGCTACTCTAGTCTCTGCATTTTCATGTAAATTTTAGAATTAGTTTATCAAGTTAAATAAAGTTTATTGGGATTTTATTGGGATGGCACTCATTCTATAGATTCATTTGGGGTTATAGCAATATACATTTTGATATTTTGTTACGTTAAAATAAACTGGTTGACTTACAGTTTGAATGGAGTTCACCCATGTGTGATTTTGTAATATCATGCATTGGTCACTTGGAAAATGTTGGTTCACTGAATCATGCTTCCAAATGTTTCTGCATTTTATTATACAATTTATTAAAAAGCATATTCATTGGTATCACCTCCAGTCTCCTCAGAAAGGTCTTTAAATACTGTGAAGCTGTCAGGGTCGCCATGGCACTACACGCTCTCTGAAAATTCTAATTTTTGCTGGAAAGCTCAAATTTTATCACTGGCAACTAGCACTTTTGGTTGTTTCCTTTGAGGGGCTCCCTTGGTTCTTATTTCAGCAAACCTCTGACAAATACTCAAGTCTGAATAATCCTAGATAGTCTTTCAATCATTCATTCAGACAAAAATGGTGCAGAACAAGCAAATCTGTCAGTAACATCATTTCATTCGATCATAAATGAGTGTTGCATTGCCAACACCACACTGATAAGCTGTGGGATGCAAGATGCTGTGAAGAACAATATCCTGGCCTTTTTATTGATGGGATAATCATACAGCACCAGTTGTAAGGGAAGGGAGGACAAAAAGAGGGAGGGGTGACACTACAAAATGTGCTGCCATCTATAGTATCAGAGGTTGTGTGTCTGCCCTGGAGGCAATTCTCATCTGCTTGATGACTCAGTATTGTAATTGAGATCAAGTCCCAGATCCCCAGCCATGGTTTCAATCTTACCAACACCACATTCCACTGGTCAGCTTCTGGGGTCCTTGGTCATACATCGGTCATTGACCCCCCCCCCCCAGGGCTTTCCGGTCATACCTCACAATGCATACCCTTCCCAGGGTGATCAAGCTTTCTGCTCTTGATTGATTTGAAAGGCACAAAGCAGGCTTGGTCTCCTATAACTCATTGACCAGGCAGTTCTAACCTTTACAGTAATACAGAATTGCAGGCAACAAAATTGGTGGCCGAACAGACCGCCTCGGATTAGCAGACCCACAGATGAGGAAAAAAAGGGCTTCTGACTGGGGCCACTGTGTGGAGTCTGCATGCCCTCCCCATGTCTGTGTGGGTTTTCTTTGGGGACTTCAACTTCCTCCCTTATCCCCACAATGTGCTTGTGAGTTTCGTTGGCGTATCTCAGGTCTCCCCGTCTGAGCTAGTGGGGTGTACCTGAGGCCCATCAGTGGGAAGCCTGTCTGACCAGGTTTGGGGTCCCACTTTACACACTGAGCTGACAGGATAGGGTCTGACCATCCCGACCTTGAAGTGAAGTTAACGAGTTGGGAAATGAATAAATACAAATGATTGTTTAGCATTAGAAGTATTGGGGGTCTTTATTTCAAAATTTGGTGATGTTTTTGTAACCAGCAATATACTGTAGGGACTAACATTTTTTCTATCAATTAGTCGATGGTAAAATTGGTTTCATTATACACGATTTCCCTTAATGTTTCAATTTTGAAGAACCTATTGATAACATTAAATGAGAACTTACTGGACTTCAAAAAGCAACAAGACCAAGAAAAAGTCTAGCTTTGTTCATCACTCAAACACAGGTGCCTTTTCTTGTGACACCTATTGTCACATATGCTGTTTGTGTGCTGCTCATTCCATCATGTAAAATACGAAAAAGTTGTATATTCAAGGGTTGAGATTTACTACAACAGAAAATTTATACTGCTTCATCAAGGGACACTGTTAAATGATCCTTCCCCCCTTTTTTTTGGCAAGTGTGTTGTGACAAATACTAGCGCAAGTACTAGAATAGCTTTGTATCACTGCCTTGATTTGTTTTAAGGTACCTGCTGTTGTACTCACTATAGCTTTTGTCTGATCATCACCAAAGTCAACATAGTGGAAAAGGCATAAAACATTCTAATATTAGTATGGAAACAATTTTTACCCCATGTGCCTTCCTTCCCTCCCACAAGAGTTTCAGAGAATCTCTCCTTTCCCCCAGAATTCCATGGATTACACTTGAAGGACCATAGTTTTATGATTACAAAAAATTATTCAGGGGCCTCCCTGGTGGCACAAGGGGTTAAGTCTCAGCACTATGAAGCTATCACAGCCTTTGAAGCAGTAGTTTGATCCTTGGCCAGGGAGCTTCCCACATGGCGCTGCGATCTCTCCTGTCTCACCCGCTGCTCCCCTCAGCAGTGTACCTCAGTCGATCTGCCTGTTTTGCTCCCCACTCTGTCTCTGGTAAAGCCTCTCACCACCCCACACCTCTGGCCTACACCCCAGTTCTTGTATGCATAAATAAATAAATCTTTAAAAAAAATTCAGTACAACCTGGAAAGATGATGGAAATCTTTGTGGAGAGTGAGACTTGAACTGAGACTTGATGGCTGCATATGGAGGGGGGTTTTGGCTGCCTAGGCAATAGGCACAGCAGGGTCAGAGACCCAGGATGGCAACAGCAGAGCTCTCTTTCTTAGTTTCGGTCAATTACAAGGTACAATGGGGGCAGGGGACAGAGCTGAGAGGGTGAGAGATGCAAAGGACCTTCTATGCATGAGAAGAGTAGACACTATCCTAGGAGTGAAGGAGAGCCCTTGTAGGCTTCATAACGGGAGCACAGGACTGGAGTCACAGGCCTTGGGAGGTTTGCACCGGAGAGAGGGAGCTCAATTAAAAATCTGTGCCTTGTGCCTCCCTGGTGGCGCAGCGGTTGAGCGCTGTGTTGTGGAGCTATCGGCAGCACGCGATGTGGGTTAGATGCTCAGCCGGGGAGAATTTCACATGGCGAGGCGGACCTCTCCTGCCTCGCCCGCTGCACCCCTCAGCAGTGTATTTCTGATCTGCCTGTTCTGCTCCCCACTCTGTCTCTGGTGAACCTTCTCGCCGCCCCACGCCTCTGGCCTGTACCCCAGCTTGAAAAAAAAAAATCTGTGCCTTGTCAAGGTAAGAGATGATTCAATAGAACAGATAGTCAACTAATTGAATATTTAAGCCCCATCCCCCTTAATTCAGTCAGAATATTCTATTGTATTTGCTCAAAGAACGCAATCATCTATCACCTTTAATTCATGGGTGCAGACTTGGACAATAAAGAAAAGAAGCTTAGTGATCAGACTTCATGTTTCTTATACCTGGGTCTTTTCAGACTTGCCAATGGAAATTCCTGTCTTCTCTGTTCAGTTTAGTCATGTCCTATAATAACTAGGAGATGGAAAGCAGAGTGGGTTTATAAGCCATGTTTAATTGTTTATTGCAAGAGCATTTTGGGATGATATTTTATTTTTTTAAAGATTTGTTTATATATTTATGCATACATACAAGAGCTAGGGTATAGGACAAAGGTGTGTGTGTGTGTGGGGGAAGATTGAGAGGACTCACCAGAGACAGAGTGGGGAGCAGAACAGGGAGATTGACTGAAATACACTGCTGAGGGGAGCAGTGGGTGAGGCAGGAGAGGTCTGTTGTGCCATGTGGGAGTCTACCTGGCTGGGGATAGAACTCCTGTGGCAGTGGCTGCAGATAGTTTCACAGGTGGCCTCACCACCAGGGAGGCCAGTTGGGATGATATTTTAGATGTTTGAGGTCACAAAGATAATTTTTCTCTTTAACTGTGATATATTTTCATGTCTTGCTCACACATATGCTGTGTTCATGTGTGGTATTTGTTTGTGTATTTTCACATTATACTGCTCTGTTGCCTGTTAATCCAAATCTCTACTGACTCTTATCTGGATGTCACCAATGACTCCTTGCTAGTCTTGTTTCAACTCTTAACCTGCAACAATCTATTTTATAGTCAATACCCATAGTGACCTTTAAATAATGTTTAAGTCAGATTGTATAATTTGCCTGCTACAATCTTCTGATGACTTCCTGTTTCACACAGAAAAAAGCCAAAATCCTTAGCTGTTTCACAAAGCCTTACATCCCTGACCACTTCTGACTACGTCTATCACACTCTGCCTTGCTCACCAGAGTTTCATGTGTTCCCATCTAGGGCCCTTTGCATTAGAAGTTGTCTAGCAAGGGATGATGTCCTCCAGAATTTCAGATGTCTTTATGGTCCTGACAAATCATGGGAAATTCCTTCCCTAATCACCCATCCTAGAGTAGCTTCTTATCACACCTTATCACTTCACTGCGTCATTTTCATCGTAGTCTTTCGCTCTGGTGGTACCTGCAACATTGAATGGCAATAAATATTCATGGAATGAATGACAAATGATTTCTTTAAAAAAATTTTTTTTTTTACTTATGTCTTTTACATTGTGTATTCCCCTTGGGTAACCCACCACCAATTCCCCCGTGACCCATCACCATAGTCCCTTGCTCTTTTCTACCCCATTTTGAGCCTTTATCCTCCCACTCCTGCTCTGAGTGTCTCGCTCTTGTTTGGTTCCCCTATATTCCTGTTATACATGAAACCATTCGATATTTTTCTCTTTCTTTCTAACTTATTTTGATGAGCATGATTCCTTCTAGTTCCATCCATGTCGCTGCGAATTGCATTTGTTTACCTTTTTGATTGTTGAATAGTATTCCATTGTGTATATGTACCACATCTTCTTGATCCAACCATCTATTTTTGGGCATCTGGGTTGTTTCCATACCTTTGCTATTGTAAACAGTGCTGCAATAAACATATGGGTGCATGTATCCTTTTGGATTAGTGTTTTTGTGTCCTTTGGGTGAATTCCCAGAAGTAGTATTGCTGGGTCATATGGAAGCTCCATTTTTAGCAGTTTGGAATTGCCGTACAGCTTTCTATAGAGGTTGGACCAGTTTGCATTCTCACCAGCAGTGTAGAAGAGTTCCTTTTTCTCCACATCCTCACCAGCATTTGTTGTTGCCTGTATTTTTAATGTTCGTCATTCTCACTGGTGTGAGGTGGTATCTCATTGTGGTTTTGATTTGCATTTCCCTGATTATGAGTGATGTTGAACATTTTTTCATGTACCTGTTGACCATTTGCTTTTCTTCTTTGGAGAAGTGTCTTTTTAGTGCTTCTGCCCATTTTTTGACTGGATTGTTGACTTTGTTTTTGTCGAGTTGTGTGAGTTCCTTGTAGATTTTTGTTATCAGTCCTTTATAGGGTGTATTGTGTGCAAAGATTTTTTTCCCAATTAGTAGGGTGTCTGTTAGTTTTGGTTAATGTCTCTTTTGCTGTACAGAAGCTTTTTATTTTGATGTAATCCCAGCTGCTTATCTTGTGAATGACAAATTATTTCATATTGATTATTAACTTGGAGTTTTTCATATGCCGAGTGATTTTTTTTTTTGCCATTGGTCAAGGTCATCTTTTTTTTAAATTTATTTTTGCATAGAAGAACTGGGGTGTAGGCCAGAGGTGTGGGGGTGAGAGGATTCACCAGAGACAGAGCGGGGAGCAGAACAGGTGGATCTATTGAAATACACTGCTGAGGGGAGCAGCGGGCAAGGCAGGAGAGGTCTGCTGTGCCATGGGGGAAGCTCCCTGGCCGGGTATCGAACTCAGGCCATAGAGGTGATAGTTCTGAGACTTAACCACTAGGGAGACTCCACCACCAGGGAGGCCCAGGTCAGGGATTTTTTCTTTCCAAAATCCTGTATTAGAAATTCAAAATTATTTAGAAAGTAAGAGTCCCTTTTTAGAGAAACAGGGAGAGAAGAAAATACAAAAATCTTATAATCTGGAGCACACAAATTACTATGAAATGTGACAAGTGTTGTAGTCAAGGTGCAAAGCACTATGGGGACACAATGGCAGGAGCCACTTTCTGGGCCTACGGAAGTCAGAGAACTCTGCAGAAAGGAGGCTGGCAGTTGATATGGGTAATGAAGGATGAGGAATTTTCTAGGTAGAGAAGAGGGAGAAAGGCGTTGCAGGCACATGGAACAGCATTCCAAAATCCAAATGTGTAGGTCATGTATGGGGAAGTAAGCATGCAGAAAATTTCTCCTCCACTGACCCATAAATCCAGGACTAGGGTTCTAAGAAGAACCTCTCCACCGTGGCATTCCTTTAACTGTTTTGAAATCATTTAGAAAGCAGCAGAATTATCTTCCCTCTAGAGAAATCTTACATAGACTCCCCAAGGTATACAGAACCTCTCTGGGTGAAGAAGGCTTAGGGATATTTGCGAAAAAGCTCCTTTGACCTTTTTGTCCCTCTATGGACTGATGACTGATTTTAACACCTCAGTGTTTTGTTTTTTTTTTAAAGATTTATTTATTTATGCATACAAGCTGAGGTGTAGGCCAGAGGTATGGGGTTGTGAGGGAATTCACCAGAGACAGAGCGGGGAGCAGAAAATGCAGATCGACTGAAGTACACTGCTGAGGGGAGCAGCGGGGAGACAGGAGAGGTCTGCTGCGCCATGTGGGTCAGCTCTCTGGCCAGGCATCAAACTCATGCTATGGTGGCTCTAGATAGCTTCATAGTGCTGCACTTAACCCATTGTGCTACCAGGGAGGCCGACCTCAGTGTTTTAAAGAAAATAACCTAAAAGCTATTGCCTTTACTCTTTTTTAAACAACCAGTTGGAAGCTCTTTCCCATCATGCAAGATGGTTAGTGAAAAAGCTGAGAAGCTGGCTATTGAAGAGAAGAAATCTGAAGTCAAAGTGGATGCTGGGGCCTCTTTGGTGGTGCAGCGGTTAAGCGCTGTGCTGTGGAGCTGTCAGCAGTGGCAATGTGAGTTTGATGCATGGCTGGGGAGATTCCCACATGGCTCAGCAGACCTCTTCTGCCTCGCCTGCTGCTCCCCTCAGCAGTGTATTTCCATCAATCTGCCTGTTCTGCTCCCCATTCTATCTCTGGTGAACCCTCTAGCCGCCCCATGCCTCTGGCCTGTACCCCAGCTTGTATGCATAAATAAATATATCTTTAAAAAAAAAAGTGGATGCTGGTGGCAAGGTTAAGTACAGTTTCTAGAATATATCAAACATCAACAAATGTCATTTTCATAATAATAAAAAAGGAAAGTAACCCCAAGGCCAAAACAGCTAAGAAGGGAAGCCCCAATGCAGCTGAAACCCTATCCTAGTCAGAAGAGTTGGGAAGTATTCCAGAAAGACCATGGACAAGAACAAGTATTCGGCAGCTAAATACGGGATAGAAAAGAAAGAGAACATTCTGGCTACTGCCACAAAAGCAGTTGGTGGTGCCAAGGATGGTAGCTCCCGAGTAGCTTAAATGTCTTTAGACTTTACAAAATGTGTCCCATTGATGTGCCTTGAAAGCTATTGAGCCGCAACAAAAACACTTCAGTCAGCGTGTAAGAAAACAGTGAGTTAACCTTACTCCTGGGCTCTTCTCATTCTCCTCACTGGGAGCCACAGAGGGTGATTTTTCTGAAGCATCTTGCTCCTTGTGACTGGACCTCTGTCCTCCATTGAGTTCCCCTGTGGAGGACACACCAGAAATTTGTCCTCACCAGTTCCACCAAAATTGCTGTTAGTGATGTGAAAACCCCAGAACATCTCACTAATGGTGATTTCAAGAGGAAGCCACATAAGCCCAGGACGGGGAGATTGTCCACCCAAAGGACAAATATGAGATGACAGCAGGGCAAGGTTGATTAGAAAGCTGTGGACTTGCAAATTCAGCCAAAAATCAAAGTTATCCCTCAGCTCCAGGGCTATCTCCATTCTGTCTTTGCTCTCACCAGTGGAATTTTTCTTCACAAGTTGGTGTTCTAAATTTCTTATAAAGAATAATTAAATAGCTGATCCATTAAAAAACAAACCAAAGCAGATGGGAGCTGTTGTAGCCATGAAAAGGCACCTCTCTGGGCACCCCCCCGCCCCCGGTACAGAGAGGGCACACGGGGACAGTGAGGCTTCCTCCCAGCACTTCTGTGAGTCTCAACAAGGGCTGCTGCTGGCCACTAACTGATGTGACAGGCCACTAATACAGGCCTGCGCTGCCCAGGTGGGGGACTCCTCAGATGGACGACTTTGGTCCATCAACCTGGCTAAGATGTTCTAAGAACTGGGCTGCAGCCCAAGACTCCGCCTACCCAACCCCCTTACTATTTCCCTCTCACCCTTCTGAGCTCTCCACACCTCCTTCAGCTCCCTCCCCTTTCCCTCTCATTGGCATTTCCCTTGATAACCTCTTGCATGTCTAATCCAGTCTTGGCATCTGGACCCAAACTAACACAGGGACCTATGGAAGTGGAACAAGACACTTGCATTATTCTTAAAATTGCACATTTCCCGATTACTTAAAGAGTTCCAAAGTGCACTGCAATTGGTACAATTCCAACAAAACCCAATAGAAAGGAGGAGAGGCTTGAGAGAGGAAGTCCTAGTCTGTCTCTTGTATTCTTAAAGCCTGCAAATTCATCAGGGGCAAAATCCAAAATCTAAATATGGGCAGACTGAAAAAATCTTGAATCGATATTTAAACAGCCAAAGTAAAACTGAAGATTAGTTAATGGAGACTGTTTTTACACCCACAAAACCTGGCAGATGATTGCTGTACAGTCTTCATCGCAAAAAATACTACAGAAATATGGTTCTTTGAAAACATCTTCTGTCCCTGTATAAATGACATAGGATCCGGAGGCATTTCTGCAAATAATATGTTTTCCTATGCCAGTGTATAAATAGCTTTGGAGTATTGAGATCAGGAGGAAGTTGCCAAGGCTATCGCTAGGCTGACAAGAGAAACAGCTGACTTGGAGCCGGGGCTCCTATTAGCTGTTACTCCCGAAATTCAATGACACTGGGCACATCGTTATTTTCTCATGACCAGATAGTAGGGCAGATGTTACCATGTCTGACTACATGGAAAAGGCCAGATGGGGCTTTCCCAATTTACCTATCCTTTAGGTGAGATTTATTGAGCAGGCAAGTGCTTTCCTTCTATTGGAAGAGATTTTACCTTTTAAAATGATGACCCATCCCAAATCTCTAACTTTGAATGCCATTATTCCATGTGATCCTCCTGGGCCGAACCAAAGATGGTTCCATTTTTGTCTTTCAACTGTCTGACAAAACTTGTAAATGGGGAGATTGATTTGCAGAACAGGGGTAAATTCAGGGTGTTCTAACATAACTTAAAGAATTGTATCATGAAGTATCTCAATTCTTAACATGCCCACGGTGGTCCTGAGCTCTGCCATTCCTTTCCTTATATTTTAAATCATATAAGCCTTATTTTTTTAAAAAAAAGGTTTGTTAATTTATGGATACAAGAGCTAGGGTTTAGACCAGAGGTGTCGGGCAGTGAGAGGATTCACCAGAGACAGAATGGGGAGCAGAGCAGGCTGATCTACTGAAATACACTGCTGAGGGCAGCAGCGGGCGAGACAGGAGAGGTCTGCTGCGCCATGTGGGAATCTCCCTGTCTGGGGATTGAACTTGTGCTGCAGTGGCTGTGGATAGCTTCATAGAGCTGAGATTTAACCCCTGTGCCAGCAGGGAGGCCCCATATAAGCCTTTTTGACTACTTACTTTGTGCAAACACTGTACACTGGGGATAGCAATGACTGGCAAGGGCCCTGCTCTGGGGAAGCGCATGCTCTAGGTGGGAAGGATGGTGGTCAATATATCATACAGCACAAGGGAAATTTGAGTGATCGGAGAGTCTGACTGGGAAGAAAGTGGCTATTTTAAGCAGAGTGGTCAGGGGTGTCCTCTTTGAGAAGTTAGCCATGGAGAAGACTATGGAGAATAAGGAATATCAAGTACATGCTTAGGTGGGAATGAACTTGGCCTGTACATGGAATAGAGAAGGTGGATGGAGCTGTTGCATAGCAGATCATAAGGTAGTAGAGGGGCCTCCCTGGTGGCGCAAGGGGTTAAGTCTCAGCGCTATGAAGCTACTGGCAGCCACTGCAGCACAAGTTCGATCCCAGGCCAGGGAGCTGACCCACATGGCACAACAGACCTCTCCGGTCTCACCCACTGCTCCCCTCAGCAGTGTATTTCAGTCAGTCTGCCTGTTCTGCTCCCACTCTGTCTCTGGTGAATCCTCTCACCGCCCCCCCACCCAGCTCTGGCCTACATCCCAGCTTGTATGCGTAAATAAATAAATCTTTTTAAAAAACCGACAATGTAGTAGGAGATGAGTAATTTGAAAACCTGGTCCTAATCTATTTAGGAGTTTGGGCTTATTTAGGAGTTTGGTCTTATTTTAAACCGTGGTGGGTGTGGGAGTGTTCATTGGAATTGCTGGTTTTCTTTGTTTCTATTTATTATTGACACAGATACTTTAAATGTTGGATGTTTATGTCAAGGATCTGGTACTCACATTTTTGTAATCTTCAAATGCTATTTGTTACGTTCCTTCCTTGTAGAATGTAAATCTTTTTATGAATCTTTATGTTTTCAAAGTCTAGCATGTTATCTAGCATATAAGGATATTTAATAAATGAAAGTGCTATTGAATAAAGAGAAAAACAAGGTTGTGGTACAAACCACTGCGAAATACTGCTAGTTAGTAGGCAGAGAATGGAAAAAGGGAGGAGAGCAGCCAAATAATCGGTTCTTGTGTTATGACAAATCCCTGGTGAAGAGAGGAATGTTTGGCTATAAAGTTAATGAGGGAACTTCAAAATGTTGTAATTCAGCACAAGACCCAGGTACAGATATAAGAGTGTTTCACTGATTTCCAGGATGGGTGCCATATTTAACTTCTTGCTGGATACGATCTTGTCTTTCTACTGGAATGGAAGAACATGTGGCTTGGTTATCTTTCCTTTTTCTGGTTTATTAGAAGTTAAAGTGGAGATTTATTCTTGTTGGTATCTGAACCCCTTTCCTATGTTTGAACTTTCTCACCTTGTGTCAATGAAAGACACGGAGAACCTTCCATTATAAAAACTGAAATGCAGATGTTTTTCTAGGCTCCATTGTCAGAATCAGGTGTGAGTTATAATATTCACTTGTGAAATGAGGCCCTGAGGTCATGGGACTCATAAGAATCTCTCCAGTGTCTCTCCAGCTCAGAGATGGCCAATTTCTGGGGTAGCAGGGCTAGAGACATGGCGGGGAGGCATCACGACCCCTCTCAGTAATAACATTTCCTGGCTGCCTATCTATAAACTGTCTCTTCAGTCTTCCTCAAGATTCTGTGAGCCTCTCCATGTTCTTTCAATAAATTTATTTCTACTTTAATCAGACAGATTCAGCTTGTAGTCTTTGCAACTAAGAACATTGACTAGTCCAGAATTTGGAAGAGAGTGGTTGCAAGCCACAAGCTTTGCAATGGGAAGTATGTGGAGATATGGAAGTGTTATCTATCTTGGTTGAAATTGAGGGCAATGAACATATGGTGAAGCAGTTAACCAAATTGTCACCTGTGTGCCCCTAGGCTGGATTGCCACTGAAGTTCAAAGCCTCAGAGAACTAAGAGATCAATGCTACTATATAATATGGTTACAGACAATTCAAGGACTATGGGATGAGATGTCTTCCTGTAATGATAACTGATAGCTTAAATGAATAGAAAGACATATTCCAATTCCTAAATTATTAGTGCAACACACATGCTGAAAGCTAGAGACTTTGATGACTTTGTTAAAGGAATTTCTTATTGCTTGTCATTGAAGTGTGCAGAAAGCCAAATATCAAACACATGTGCAGTTTGATCCTGAAAATTTCTGAATTAAAAAAATTGAATTCACATCCTTAGCTGGTCTCCTAAGAGAAACTCTGAACATTGATTGGGGGATGATGAACCTGGAGAATTTGAATAGGCAACTTTTAGATGATTTATGTAGGCCATAGCCAGGCATTCAATGCTTGAGAAGACCCAATTTACCAATTCAAAAATAGAATGCTGGCATATGTAATTGTGGAACACAGAAACTTTCCTAGTGAGGCTATGGACCCTTGAATACCGATGTGTTCTTCCAAGCCTCTGCATGAGCACAAGAGTGTAAGTGGCAGGTCAGAACCTTATTGGGTAAATCTTACTGGTTTAATGATAAAATCAAATTAAAATAATTTAAGACAAATCTGAATAGTTATTCTCACCAGTTTTAAATCTAAACCTGCTTTTCATTTTTCCCAGGTTTAATCAGAATATTCTGGAATTTGAATTCCGCTGAGTAGCCTTCTTTCCCCCTCTGCCCCTAGAAGTAAGGGATATCAGAAGGAATTTGTTTTCCTTTATCAGGCCAGCAGCATACCTTAACCTGGTGCCTCAGGGTTATGCCAATTCTCTGGGTTTGTAGAGTGAGACTTTCACCTTGTTTTTCTTCAAGAAGGTTTTAGCTATTTTGGGCCCTTTGTATTTTTATGTAAGTTTTCAAATCAACTTTTCATGTTCCATGAAAAAAGATTTAATGAAATTTGAGATCACGCCAAATTTATTGAATTAGGGAGAAATGGCATGGGTATGCCTACCCATGAAAATAGTATGTATCTCCATTTCTGTGCTTTTTAAGAGTGCTTTCAAATTTTTCAATTTTCTCCATAGTGGTCTTGCATGTTTTCTGATACATTATTCTCTGAAATACAGTATTTTTGATAATATAATAACTTAAATTTTAAAAAATGCTTATTATTTAGTGGCTCGTATTTAGAAGTTAGACTGCATATGTTAATTTCATAGCAAACAAACTTGCTAACCTAATTGTTGTAGTTTCTTTGAAGATCACTTCAGATTTTCTAGACATAAATTTTGTTATTTAGAAATAAGTTTTCTCTGATAATTCTTATACTTTCTCATATAACATTTGTCTTAAAACTCCTTACTACATACAATATTAAAGAAGTGTTTTCAGAAATCCTTGTATTTTTTTTTCCTCAAAGGGAATGCTTCCATATTTGATATTGTTTTATCATTAATTACAAGGTTTTCTGCTTCCTTCCTAACTATTCAAATGGTATTTGTGTATTCAAATGTAACAAACATTACCAGACTGCTTTCCCTAAAGCTGAAACAATTCACATTTCTATCATCACTTTTGCCAACAGTATGTGTTATAACTCTTGAACATATGAACTATTCTGCTGGGTGGAAAATGATCTCTCATTGTTAGGTTAATTTACACTTTCTCAACAGTTAGCTCTTTCCATATATTGTTGACTTTTTGAACTTGCCCTCGTACAAATATTTTCTTTGTATTTTTTGCCTATTTTTTTGTTATCCCTATTGTCCAATTGGAAAGAGATTTTGGTATAGTATAACTAAAGTTTTCTGCATTACAAATATTTTCCCACCCCTATTATTTGTTATTGATTTTTTTAGCTATAAAATATTTTTAAATTTATGTATGATGTTTATTCTTTCTTTTTCAAATTTTCTTACATCGTTGTTTAGTAGTGTACAGTATTTTATTCTTCCCCTCAGGTGTAGTCCTCATAATTCTCCCACCATCACGTCACCTCTGAACTGTCACAATAGCCTCTTGTACATTTCCCTCCTGTGTTTTGACTACTCCTCCCCCCTTTTCCTGACCGTATATTTCACCTATAAGTAAAACCACATGCTGTCTATTTTTTATTTTATGCATCTATTTTCAGTCTCGTCCACATGTTATCTCTTAGATTTTCTTATCAATTAAAAAATTCTACATTTAAGTCTCTTATCTATCTGGAATTTGTTTCTTTATGTTGCATAAGACAAAGTCTAATTTTATTTTCTTTTAGCTGGGTAGCTATTTTTATCACTATCATTTATTAAAGAACTCTTTTCCACTTAAATGAAATGCCATTTTTATAATTTTTAATTGGATTTAATATTTGAGTTGTCTGTGCTGTTGCATTTTTATTGCTAAAATTATTGTTATTTTTTATTAAATTCTATACTAATAATGTTTATTTTACCAGAATAGATTATGGTGTATTCTAATAACTGTCAAAGCATGTCTCTGCCCCCTTCACTATCTTATTTTTCATTCTTGGATTCTTATCCATTGGTATAAACTTTAAGATCATGTGTTTATCCTTTCTTCAACTTTTATTATTTTTTTTCCAAGAAAGAACTCCTGATATAATTATAATTTTATTAAATTTATATTTTACCTTTGGAGGACTGATATTTTTATGACGTTAAAATTTGTTCTATCCAAAGTTATGGTTTATCTTTCCATTTGTGTATGTATTAGTGCAAATTCTCCATTAAGATTCTTATCATTTCCTATACTCTGCTTTTCTCGTAGAATTTATTTTTAAACATTTTATAGTTATTTCTATTGTGAATGGAATTATATCTTTCATATCCATTTTTAGATTAATTTCTAAGATAGAAAGTGTACTTGTACACTTTTCTTTTATCCAGTCACATTATCTAGTTGTCTTAAGTCTCATAGCTTTTTGTAATGTTTTTTTTTTTATTTTCTACTTCTACCTCCCCCACCCATATTTATATCAGTTATGTCATTTTCTAATCTAATTTGAATTGCTAGAATTTCCAGGACAATGTTAAATAAAAATGGCAATGGTGACATAGCAGTTTAATTTCTGATTTTAATAGAATGTTTGTATTTTTTACTGTTTAGGATAGTATTTAGTTATATTTTTTGTTAATTGGTCTTTATTATGTTTAAATTAGTTTCATCTATTTCCATCTGACTTTGATTTTCTATTAAGCAATAAATTTCATCACAAGACCTTTAAGCATCTGCTTTTTTCCCTTTAATCTGCTTATATACATCATTATGTTAATAGACTTTTTGATTTCATTCACACTCTATACAGTCTCATTTTATTATTTTAAAAAATTATTTCTGATTTTTAAGTAATGTCTTATTCCTTTGACATCTTACTGTATCTTATTTGTTTTTATTTAGAATAAACACATTTCTATACACACGAGATTGATCCAAAATTTCATTTTTGTAACAGTTTTCTGAACTTGATATTAAATTATGTAGTTTTCATAAAATAAATCGGGGCGAGGGAGTTTCATCTTTTTCCAAGGACTAGAGAAAATAGCATAGCTTATTCTTAAGAGGTTAGAAAGGGCTCAGCTGTGAATCCATCTTGTTCTGGTATTTTGTCCAGTGGTATATTCTACCTTCCAATATCTTTTACGGTAACTGGTTTATTCACTCTTTTTTTGAGTTTGCTAATTTTAGTATTGCTAAAGAATTATTTGTTTCTTCTGGATTTTAACATGTTTGCCATAGACTTGCATATAGTATTTACTTATGTTATTTTTCTCTTTTATGGTTTTGGAAGTATATATTTATTTTATCATTCTTTTCAAAGAATTAGCTTTTGGATTTATCTGATTTTGCTTAATTTGCATACATCTCTAATTTTTAAAATTAAATGATTATTTCTTATTTCTTTTAATTTACTTTGTTGTAAGTTAGAAAGTTTCTTAAGATCCCAATGACCTATTAATAAATTTTTTTCATTAAATCCACCAAGGTTGATTTTTACTGTTTCTGAGTAGAATGGAAGGAATTATCCATGAAGAAAGCTTCAGAAGTAAAATGAAAAAAAAAAAAAACAAACAAAAAACCAAAAACAAACATCTATTGGTATAAGAATGTTTCAAAATGATGAAAGATAAGAGGAAAGTACTCTTCATTCTTTGGGGCAATGTTTTACTTTTTTACTATTGTCTCATGAGGAGAAAAATTAATGTAATTATTTAGAGTTTAACATTAAATCAAATTTCTACCTGACAAAAGAAATTAAACACTAAGGAATAAGACTTTATCAGGTAGGGTAAAGCTTCCTTTGGAAGATTTCAAGCCACTGTAAATTTTAAGTTTTTAAAAAAAATTTGTTTCATGCCCTTCCATAAAAACAAATTTGGCTCTCTTGAGAATGCTATCACCCTTGTTAAGAATCATGGTTTAAGGTACAGAACGAAAGGAACCTTGGCCCATAGTGAGTTATTTCAGATATTCATAAAAAAGGTAGTCGTAGATAAGGTTATGGGGCAAAATAAAAATTCATAGGCACTGGTATGTTTGAGAATTCCTCTTACAGACTCAAAGAAGAAGAAACACATCTGGCATTTGCTAATAGTTCTGAAGACAAGTGACTGGGATCTGGGACTGTGCAAAGAAGTCATATATCTCGAAGGGACAGGAAATAGCACTGCACATCAAGATGGCATGCGGCTACTCAGCTGGCCGTGAGAGTGTTACCTTGGGATGCAGCTTTGATCTATGCAGCAAGAGGCTGACTCACTGCCTGCACTTCTGTCTCTCCTACCAGCTGTCTTCCCGCTGGGCTTGTCCCGTGGAGGGCTTTGGGGCACTGGAGAAGAGGAAGATGTTGAGGGATTTCCAATGGGCGGTCCAGTCTCTGGGCTCTGGTATCATGACCGCCTCCTTTTGTTCCTCCAGTCAACCCCAGGTAAAGGGTTTAATATTGTATCTCTCAGTTGCTTCAATGGCATTATTGCCATTGTCTTCTTAACTCCTCCAACATTTGTATAACCAATTTCCAGCATTAACAATTCTTTGTTTTCAGATAATCAGACCCTGTCTACTAATAGAACAAGTGATTGGAAAACCCCCTCATTTAGCATGGTTGCAGAGTGGATGCAACCATGGTTGCAGAGTGGATCTATGAGAAAGGAAGAGAGAATTTCATTGGTACTAACCCAGAGAACTGGGGTCATCCACTGGAGGTTACCATAGTGGGACATGTTGAGCAGGAGTTGGAGTCACAGGAAATGCACAATCATGGCAGAGAGAGAAAGTGAGGTGGGGAGAGAGAAAAGGACAGAGAGGGGAAAGAGAGGAGAGATATAATTTGGCTTCTCCCCCTTTTGTAGCCCCCCACCAGCCATCCATAAGACAAACCCAGCAGGATGACAGGAGAGACTTCTCTGAGAAGCACAGGCAGTGAGAATCAGCCTCTTGCTGCACAGGTCAAAGCGGCACTCCAAAATAACACGCCCACCTATGAGAAAAGATGAGAGAAAAGTGATCATTTTAGAAGTCGATTTCTAAAGGGGTGAACAGACTATAGTTTAGACTTAGAAGACACAAAAAAGCACATCCACAATAATTTGTTCACAGCTTGTTACTATAGTATAATGTACGCTATTAGCTTATACATTCTTTTAGCTGACAATGAGAACAGCCACACAGCCTTATTCAAACCTTTTATACTCAGTACTTACTACACTGCCTAGAATATATTATATGCTCAATATATGTGTATAGAACAAACAGAAGATAATGGAGAGACAAAGGTGTTAACTTATTTTTGAGAGTCAGTCTATTTCTAAGAGTTCCTAACTTGAAATTCCTAGATTCCTGGCAGGTCTATGGAGAGATTTCAGGGGCCACCTGGGAAGGGAAAAACATTTTATTTTCACTAACCTCTACAGAGTAACTTAGTATTTCTTCATATACGAGTGTAGGAAACAATCCCCAGTTGTTTTTGGATTACTGTCACCTACAGAAATCATCGATATTTTTATAACTCTTGGATTTTGGTTTTAGACAGGCCTGGATTCCCAAGTCCTGGCTGTGCCTCTTAACAAGTTGTCTCAACTTGGACTAAGTACAGATTAAGGTCTCATTTGTTAAGCGGGTGTAATGATGGTAAACTACCTCCTAGGGATTTTGCAAGGGTTAATTTGTCAAGTTTTTAAGTCCAATACCTGAATATTAGTATTAGCTATATGGACGTATGACCTATCGTTACGTAAGACAAACAGCAGTGTTTGGCTTGTCAAGGTTGAGATCTTAACTTGAAGACTGTGAAAGAAAGCCTTCTCTGATGGATGAATTGACAAAATAGGCCACATGTGCTGGGCATGTTAAAACAGTGAGGTTTAATGTCCCTGATTTTTGTCACTACATCTACTGGGAACACATTAATGAACCAATTAATTGCAACAAGGGATTTGCTTCATATTAAGAAAGGATTCTTTAAGGGTCCTTTTAATATCAGGAAGCACTGTAAGCCTGGTGTAATAGTCCAGCCCCCCAAAGCCTTACACCAGAGAGTCTGCCAAAGACCTCAGAGGGGAGGAATTCACTAGAAATGAGCTGGCAGAGAAAAACTTGGAGCAACTCAGTGACAAAAGGAAAATAATGAGCAAATTCAAGAAGCTGAATGGTAGATTAGGAAACCCTCAGAACCTACCAGGAGGTAATTCCAGCCCCACTCAGAGAGAATGTTCCTGTGCATTCTCATCTTTTGCAGTGGCTGAGAACTCATGAGGTGTAGCCGGGTGATGGGAGGCAAGGCTAACTCACAACACTACCGGAGATGAGATGTTTCTCTTTCATTGAGCACTTCACTATGGCCCAGCCTGCTATGAGTGGGCTATGGAGTAATACTAATATATCTTTCTTTACCTGATAATAAACCAGACACTGCACATATTCCTTTCAATACTCTAAAAGATAAGTAATCTTATCTCTACCCTCCTCTTGAAGAGGTAAGAAAACCAAAGCTATCTGAAGTCATGCAGATTGCAAGAGATAGAGTGAGGATTCCAAAAATTTCAAATACAGTGAAGTTGGAAGGAATCATCGAGCAATTATCTGTATACACAAGCCTGCCTAACTCTAAAATCTTTTATATTACTACTACCTGGTCAGAAGTTATTAGTTTTACCAGTAGGAATTCAGTCAGTACAAAACAAAATATCTGAAAATATCTGATTTGAGAATAATTGGACAAAATTCTCACCTTTGGAGCTGATCATCTTTACGCAGATGAATGGAGAAACCTTCCTTTTAGAAACTTCCTAAACTTTCAGTGTTTTTTTTTTTTTTTCAGGTTTCCTTTGGACCAGTAAGTCCAGCCAGAATAATAGATAGGTAAAGTCGTGGTTGGTACTAGAGCTTCCGTCCTTTTGTGTCTCCAGGACAACCTAAATAACCAGGTACTCTGGTTAAAAGGTATGAAGAAACCTTTGAAAGGTATGAACTTTGGTTGTAAAGGATGAAGATCTGTTGTTTACTTCTGGAGGTCCTCCTCCCCACAGAACTGGGTGAGGAAATGACACCAGGGAAAGTTCAGTTCAGTATATATCTATCTTTCTGTGAAGAAGGAGAGCAGGGGTGGGGGAAATAGAGAAAAGGGGTAGAGAGGGAAGGAGAATGGGGAGGATGTAGAAGAGAGTAGAGGGGAGGGAAGGGGAATAGAGGGGAAAGGAAGGAGAAGAGGGAGGGAAAGAGAGGAAAGATAGAGGATAGAGATCTCTCTGATTCATCCTACCCATCTCTGGGGCTAAATATTTGTGATATCACAAAACTATCAAAACAATTTGAAGCCAGAAGGGAGGGTAGAGACAAGCCAGTTAAAATTCCTCATTTTACCCCCAAGGAAACAGAAACTCAACAAAGCCTCTAAGTTCTGTCATTGGCTAATAACAAAGCTCAGAATCCTCCATGCTTCCTACTTAACCACGAGTCGATTCCCATCTGGATGGTTTTGCGTCATGACTTTAGAGAGCACGTTATACTGTCAGGCACTAGCCAGGAGCCCCAGACTGAGTGAGCTCCACACCTGCCCTCAAGGGGCTCACAGTTCAGTGCAGTTAATGAGAGACCCATTTACCAGACAACTTCTGCTTCATTGCAGCACTTCACTATGAGCACTTCACTATGGCCCATTGCATCATTTCTATTTTACACAACATTTTAAATTAGCAAAATTATAGGTTCAGGGAGGTTAGTGACACAAAGGTTAATGTGTCCCGAAACACATTATTGGTAGGGCTGGAATCAGAACTCATGTCTGACTAGCTTGTTCTGCTTCTAAATAACACTGCTTTCTTAATATTTAGTAAATATTTAGTAAATGTGTAGTGGAAACATATATATTTTCTGTTACCAAATTGGCCCAGATATCTGCATGATTTCTAGAAGATTAAGGAGCTATTACTCTAGTACATTCATACAAGGGGAGAC
Source organism: Scalopus aquaticus (assembly GCA_004024925.1). Lineage (NCBI taxonomy): Eukaryota > Metazoa > Chordata > Mammalia > Eulipotyphla > Talpidae > Scalopus > Scalopus aquaticus. The sequence goes on along the minus strand of PVIJ01018002.1, from coordinate 617 downwards.
TAGGGAAAAGATGGAGTTAAACCATGAAGTGCGTGGAGCTGATTTCTAAAAAAGATTCAAAATAGAGGGGAACATATATAGCCCATGAAGAAATGAAACAAATAAATATCGAAGGAAATTCAACAAAACAACATTAATAGTATAAATGGGGAGCCAGAAGTAAGGTAAGTATGTGAAATACCATGGGGTTAAGGATTCCTACTAACTGGCATCAAAAAAATTGAGGTATATTTTTACAAAATCTTCCCAAGAGTGAGGATTCTGATCAATCTGTTTGTTGGTTAATGCTAAAAAAACAGAAGTATCAATAGCATAGAGACAGAATAAAAGTTGTTAGTTTCACCCACTCTATTTGGCGTGTTTTTTTTTTTTATTTTAGTAGTCAAATCTTTTTTTTTTTAAATATATATTTTTATTCTTATTTATGTCTTTTACATTTTGTATTCCCCTTGGGTAGCCCACCACCAATTCACCCGTGATCCATCTCCATGGTCCCTTGTGTTCTTTTCTATTCCATTTTGTGCCCTTTTCCTTCCCTCCCTCCACCTCCCTCCTCCCCTCCCCCCCACTGATTGTCTCTTTCCCACCCGGAAGATGTGGTACATATACACAATGGA
>PVIJ01018001.1:0-27610 GCA_004024925.1 Scalopus aquaticus | reverse complement strand
CGATTCTGGTTCGCCAACTCCAATCCTCTCGCCGGGCGTACTCCCCTGGCCAGCCCTCCGCACTGCCGCGACCCGGGATTCCCGGCCTCTTCGAAGGCTCCGCCCGGACCGCGCGAGCCCTCCCCACGCCGCGTGGCTGCAGCGTCTCCTGCCGGAAACTCCTGAAGACGCCTTCAGCGCACTTTCAGGGGGGCTGGGGCAAGGCGACCGGCAGGAAAGCATAGGCCGGGAGCCGGTGCCACGGAACCATCCCTCCGCGCCCGCCTCCCCACGGACGTTCCAGGGCGCCGCACCGCCTCCCAGAAGGCTCCGCGGCCGAATTCCACTTCCGGCCTGAGCGCTGTTCGCGTTTTCCGCGTGGAGGAGGGGATGGGCCGGGTGGGTGCCGAAGGCTCGCCCGGGACGCCCTGGGCTGCCGTGACTCACCCTTCGGCGACCCGGCTTGACGCTGAGAGTTGCCGGAGCGGTGGTTTCGGGGGGGCGCGAGGGGGGCGCGAGAGGGGCGGCCGTGGCTGCTGCAGAGACCACATTTCCCAGAGGGCCGGTGGCCCCGCGCTCTTCTCGCAGGAACTCGAGCGTTTCGTCAGCACTGGCGGGACCGTTAGATTCTCGAGGTGAGAGATGTGGGTCCCGGAGGAGCCGGCTCAGCCGTGCAGGTACCCCTGGAAGCCCGAGGTTGGGGATGCTCGGCCCGGACGCAGCTGGCCTCCGGGCCTGGGCGGGTGGAGCGGCGGGAAGAGGGGGCGGCGCAGTGACCCGTGTGAGGACAGGCGTGTGGGCGGCGACTGTGTGCGTCCTGCGGCGGATTGGATTGTCACTCTGGGACACTGTGGGGTGTTTGCGACCGTGTGTCCCGTGGTGAGTGTGTGATTTTGACCTTGTGACCCTGTGTAACTGTGTACGGGTTGGAGTTCGTGTCGCCTGGGTTTAAGCCTGACTGTGCCTAATGTGTGTGCCGCTGTGTGAGTGGATGGCGTGTGGGGCTTCTGCGGGTTGGGCGACCGTGACTCCAGGACTCGGTCCCCAGGAAACCTCTCTGAGGTTTGGTCAAATTATAGCCTTTCTTGGCAGTGGCCTCAGTCTTTCTGAGACACGAGGTTGTGGGTAGATGCCCCGTTTTCCACTGATCTCCAGTTGTGTGTGGGGGGTGGTGGTGGAGCCTGGGGATGACCTCTGATCTGTCCTGTGTGAGCAACAAAGGAAAACTGTCTCACGATTATTTTCTTTTCTGCCAGTTCTGTCCTGCAGGTGAGGCCTCCAGATGAGAAGGGAAGAATGTATGATCAATTTTTGCAAGCAGTGACCAAGGTGTGTTGGGGTTTCCTTATTGCGTTCCTTCTTCTGACGGTTATTTCTTCATAAAGATATGTTATTTGACAGCAGCCAGAGAGGAAGAAGAGGGGAGGGAATGAGTAGGATTGGTTGGTGGTGGATGGTGACTGGACATTTGGTGATGGGTTTGGGGAGAAAATCTACCTTCTGGAACCTATGCAGTGTTGTAAACTAATGTTGCCGCAATTAAAAAATGTGTGTGTGTCATTTGATTATAATTCCCTATAATTTCTCCATTGGAGAAGAGGATAGTCAGGCCTGGTATTAAAGCCCAATTCCTCCCCCACCATATCTGATGGTCATTTATTTGGAAAATAGCTCCACTTCTGTTCGCTGTGTTCTTTTCTTTGAATGCAGCGTTACAGTTTTAAAAGTATGATTATTTTAAAGAGTGCAGAAACACAAAATTACCAAGAAAAACTAGTATTAATATTTTGATGTGATTTCATTATTTTTCCAAAATTAAATCATATGTTATTTACCTTTTTTTTTAAAAGATTTATTTATGCATACAAGAACTGGCGTGCAGGCCAGAGGTGCGGGTGGTGAGAGGATTCACCAGAGACAGAGTGGGGAGCAGAACAGGCATATGGACTGAAGTACACTGCTGAGGGGAGCAGCGGGCCAGGCAGGAGAGATCTGCTGCGCCGTGTGGGAAGCTCCCTGGCTGGGGATCGAACTTGTGCTGCAGTGGCTGCGGACAGCCTCACAGGCTGAGACCCAACCCGTTGTGCCACCAGGGAGGCCCTTTATTTACTTTTTTATGCTCTCCATTTTCACTAAAAAATGTCATTCTCTCATGTTATCAGATGACCTTTGATATATCATTTTTCAAAGACATGTTTTTGTGTGAATGAGTTATGGTTTATCTTTTTTTTTTTTCCAGATCAGTTATGTCAGACTTTGAAATCCACAGGTGTTATACACATAAGTGAATATAATATACACATATTTGAATTTGGCTTTTCATGATTTAGTAATGAGATTCAACACCATTTCATATGTTTAGTCGGGTTTCTTTTGTGACATGCCTGTTCAAATCTTTTACCCATTTTGTTCATAGTCTGTTATTGACTCTTAAGTTCTCTATATAATTTGGATATGGATACATTCTTGATAATATTTTTCTACTATTTGGATTGCTTTATTGATTCCTTTAAGGTGGTTTCATGAATGAAAGGCCTAATTTTAATAATCATATTTATCAATTTTTCCATTATGATTGGTGCCTTTAGTGTCGTATTTAGAAATCCTTCCCTGCCCCAAGTTTCTCCTGTGTTTATGCTTAAAACTGAATTTTACCTTTAATTTTTTGATATTTAATCTAACTCTAACTGGGTTTTATGTACAGTGTAAAATAAGGACCAGAGTTATTTCCTCCTTATGAGTACCCCGAATTTCTCCATACCTTATAATGGAAGGTCTGTTGTGTTCCCGGTGGTCTGCATGTATACCACTGGTATACACATTTATGTCATGTATGTCCATGTGTGTGTGGATTTATGAGCTCTTTGTTGATTTATGATAGTTGTATATCTACAATAGTTGTGGCAGTATCACATGGTCTTATTCTGTCTCCTCTCGCCTCCTGATGTAACTAATTTTAGTGTAAGTGTCTAAGCGCATTTCTTCTATTTATCTTAGAATTTATAGGTTTTTTTTAAATTTGTAAAGAGTTGTCTTTTATTCAGAAAAATTCTCAGCCAACTTCAGAGATTGCCCCTGTCTCATTTCCTCTCTCCCTTCTCTTGCTGAGGGTCTATTAAACATAATTATCATTATTTTTTGTTATCTTAACCTCGTGATTTTTAGATTTGATGCTACAGCTTAAATTAAAGCAAAATTCAAAAGAATGCTTCCTTGTCTTGTGAGGGAGCAGAGGGTATGATGGGTATCTAGGTTTTTGGAATTTTCTGCTAGTTATTAGTAAACATCTTTAGATGTGTTTCATCATTTCAAATCTTGGGGAACTCCCTGAACCATAAGGCTGTCCATTCAGCTGATGATTCTCTTATCATAAGGGAGAGTGAAACAAGGTAGAAGACACAAGATCTTTTCTCCAGGTACAAGTTTGGAACTAAGTGTACCTACAGTTAATTTTAAACATGTTTGTTTGTTACAAAGGCAAAATCAGAATAAGAATCAGTCTTCCCAAATCTTTTCAGCTTAAGACCTTTCAATCTGAGTTTTTTTAGAAGAGGGCTGCATCTTTCTAATCCATTCTCTTATGCCAAAGCCCAAAGCATCTGGTTCCCCTCTCCCATTAGCCTCCAATTACACGCTCCATTTCTGTAATGAAGATTATTGCTCAATGTCAATGGAAATGACTAGGGAGGTAGTAAGAAATAGCTTTTTCTCTGAGTTCAGACTTCCTTCAAGTGGGAACTTGCAGTGTGAAAAGTGTCCTAAGCTCTTCTGTGTCCTCAACCTGAACTTCGCTTTTTCCCCACCCACTAGGCATTTTCTGGCTCCAGTGAGAGTGCAGCAGGGGTCAGGAAGAGTAGATAAGGGCAGGATGCTCCTTTCCCGATACCCTTGTTTGGTTTTGCTCTTTTTTTTTTTTTTAAAGATTTATTTATTTATGCATACAAGCTGGGGTACAGGCCAGAGGCTTAGGGCAGCAAGAGGGTTCACCAGAGACAGTGGGGAGCAGAACAGGCAGATCGTTGGAAATACACTGCTGAGGGGAGCAGCAGGCGAGCAGGAGAGGTCTGCCGCCCCATGTGGGAATCTTCCTGGCCGGGCGTCAAACTCACATCGCTGCTGCCAACAGCTCCACAGCCCAGCGCTTAACCGCTGCGCCACCAGGGAGGCCCCTGGTTTTGCTCTTTCTGCACTTACTTATATTCAGCATTGACTCATATTCTTATGGGTGCTTCTGTGCAATTCCCAGAGAGGTCTCTGCTGGAAACCTCTAACTGCATTTCCTAGGATGTGGCAGCACATATCCTTGAAATGGCTACTTACTATCCCTGACTTTCTGGTTTCCACTCTTTTTGTTGGGGTCACATTGTCCCTCTTTGGGTCCACATCTGATTCAAGGAGGAGACTAGGTACCAGTATCTGTGCCCTGTAAATTCCAAGGGACACAGCAAAAATTTTGAGTGATCTCACTTCCAGTTTGGATCCTGGAGTCTAAAGGGGCTCCCTTATTTTGCCTCTGACGGAAAAGTCACGTAATTTCTCCTCCAGAGAATGGGATTTATTTATTTATACATACAAGCTGGGGTGCAGGCCAGAGGTGTGGGGGTGAGAGGGTTCACCAGAGACAGAGTGGGGAGCAGAACAGGCAGATCAGAAATACACTGCTGAGGGGAGCAGCGGGCGAGGCAGGAGAGGTCTGCCGCACCATGTGGGATTCTCCCCGGCTGGGCGTCGAACTCGCATCTCGCGCTGCCAACAGCTCCACAGCGCAGCGCTCAACCGCTGCACCACCAGGGAGGCCCAGTCCCAGTCTTCTAAGGTGACTTCCTTAAATATGGATTGAGATTTCCCATACCACTTTTTACATCGTCTGTCTCCACAAAAGGGTTATTTCACAGTTTTTCTTTAAGTCATTGATAGCTGCGTGATTATTGCAGATACTGTTAATCTGAATCAGGTAGTAAATTAGACGCTTGGTTCTTTGTAGTATGCTTTTTACTTTTCTCAGGGAAAATTACCTCATCATTTACCTGGTTCTGTGTATATGTTGCTAATTTTGTCCCCCAGATCAACCAACATTGCTATAAGTTGCTGATCAGTAATATTTTCAATGTTCTCAAATGCAGTACCTCCTAATTTTTCCTTGGAGGCCTCTTTCCTGTAGTCCTCTGTCCTCCTCTTCCAGAGTGATGCTTTCTAGGTCTACTGCCTGACATTATCCTGGAGTTTGCCTTTTTTTTTTTAAAGATTTATTTATTTATGCATATAAGAGCTGGGGTGTTAGGCCAGAGGTGGGCTGGGGGTGAGAGGATTCACCAGAGACAGTGGGGAGGAAGCAGAACAGATGGATCTACTGAGGTACACTGCTGTATGGGGGCAGTGGGTGAGACAGAAGAGGTCTGTTGTGCCATGTGGGAAGCTCCCTGGCTGGGGAACAATCTCATGCTGTGGTGGCTGCTGACAGCTTCATAGTGCTGAGACTTAACCCCTGCGCCACCAGGGAGGCCCTAGTTACGGGAGTTTTTAATGCCTTTAATTCTGTTTGAAGCTGTCTCATGTTTTCTCTATCTTGCTGTATTTCTATTTTTGTTCCTACATTGTTTTTCTTATTTTCACAAGTATAATTTTAACTGTTAACCTTAAATTTCTCATCAGACAAGTTTGGCAATTCTGGACTTGGATTTGTGTTTTGTTCCATTATTTCTGGCCTCTTCGTCTTTTTCCTCATTTTTAGTTTTCATGATTGATCTAAGCAGCTTTCTTGTCTTGGTGAATTGGCCTTGTGGCTACATTTACAGATTGCAAGATATAATCTTAGGTCATTTACCCGTCAAGATTCATGGCTGGCTACTGCATCATAGGCTGACACCTTTGCACCTGTCTGGATGACTGGAACTCTAGTGCTAGCCGAGGTAGAAAACAGGAGCTGGGCAGCAGGGAACCAGGAGATTGCTGTTGGTGAGAACCATGACTTCAGCACTCCTAAGGTGCTACAGATCTACAGTGACCCCTCCCCCCAGGCTGGGTCCTCAGTTTAAGCACCCCAATAACCTTAGACCAGTATCAGCATATCCACTGTGGTTCAGCTGTGGGGTATGGGCTCGGCAGGTGCTCCACCTGCACCCTAGGGAGCAGTCTGATTTGAGAGCTGCTTTTTCACACTAAGGGCAGGTTACTGTCCCAGTTGTCGCTGTAGACAGATGGTGGGTCTGTGTTTCTCAAGGTTCGCATGTGCCTTCCACAAGACTTTACCTTGCAGATCTTTCTCAGTCCTCTGAACAATTGTAGCACCAGGAGAGGGCTGTGTTTGGGACAGAATTGTGCCTAGGTTTTGTCCCTTAACTTTTCACGTACAGAGCATTCCCCTGCAGCACCTGCTCCTGTTGCTGGGGCCCAGGTGCTTTGAAGTCTGGTTACTAACTGTGTGCATCACATGTAGTCGTTATCTTGGCTTGGGGACAGGTGCACGACACCTCTGCCGGCTCTGCTGCAGAGCCTGCTCTGTATGGAGGGACAGGTGAGTCTGTCTAGCTTACTCCACTGGTTTGGGCTCCAGTCATTCACATTCAGGAACAAGCGCAAGGTGACAGTCACCACCTTAGATAGACTTCATGCCAGCAGTCGCCATTGTCCTCAAGCTCCCCTGTTTGCAAGTGTGGACTGTTTCACTCCCTGGGTCTGGGTGCCTTTCTCCATTCGGCCTTTGCAGGTACTGAGCTACTGCTCCATCATTCTAGCACAGGTCTCTGCTTCCCTATTCCTATAGTTCTCTGGAGGTAAACCCCCCTGTCCTGCGCTGACTATGAGTGCCTCCCTCTCCAGAGCAGTCCCCAGGTTCTGAAGTCCTCAGGGAGGGAGGGAGCCTTTCACTTGACAACAACACAGGGTCCATATCACCCTCACCCTCTCTTTGGTTTGCTGTCCTGGTAATTAATGCTCCATACTCGGTTAAATTTCAGTTTTTCCTACTCTCTCTGTTGTTCCTTTTTTTGCACGTAAAGATCATCCAGTCAGCCTCCAGGGACCACTGTCTTTATTTATAATATAATTTTGTAGTGAATATGTGAGGAGGGGAACCTGGGGCGTTCATTCTTCAGCCATCTTGTCTGACTCTACAATTGCAATTTTCATAACTCATATGTTGCTAAAAAAATCAATTTCTTCATTTAAAAGTGTATCTAGAGTTGAGTATCTTACTATTTTTTTTTTAACCATACCTTTATCAGTGATTACCATATCTGTCTCCTCTCCATTCTGGATCAGGCATTCTCAGAGAGACCAACCTTGAACAATGTGGCCATTTGTTTTTTTGGTTTTTTTTTAAAGATTTATTTATTTTCGCATCCAAGCTGGGGTACAGGCCAGAGGTATGGGGTGGCGAAAGGGTTCACCAGAGACAGTGGGAGCAGAACAGGCAGATCAATGGAAATACACTGCTGAGTGGAGCTTTGGGCGTGGCAGGAGAGGTCTGCTGCGCCATGTGGGAATCTCCCTGGCCCAGCGACAGCACAGCACTTAACTGCTGCGCCACCAGGGAGGCCCCCATTTATTTTCTTATATTGATAATACAGCAGCTCAAGGAAGCAGACCTGTTTCAAAGGCTAGAATGATGGAAAAAACTTGGGATTTAATGTCTAGCTCATTCACGGGAAAATTTATAGGGAAGGAAAGTGAATGTTGTGGAATTAATTTGAAAAAAAGAAAGATTAATTTGTTTCTGTATAAAACTTCTGAATTATAAAGAATTACTCAAAGAATATCTGATGTTCTATTGGAAAAATTAAAATATATGTTGCATTTTCTCACACTAAAAAAGAAAATATATATCTCTTCCACCAATGTGCTGTAAAATTTTAATCCAGACTAAGAAAATAGGAACAGTGGACAATATGTTGTCACGCTAGTTTTCTGTCCAGTAACGTGTGCTAAGTAATAAAGGTTACAGTACTTTATTCACCAATATCAAGTTGTTAAACTATTCCTTAGCTTTGCCTTTCAACATTAGTAAAGGCAAAAAAATAATTTATCATTTTATTTATTTAATAAATACTTATTAAATAATTTTATTTAATTAAACTAATAATTTTTATGTTATTGAATAATTTATACATTATCTTATATAAAAGTGAAGTAAATGCCTTTTTAACTTAAAAATATTTAAGTTTGGGCTGACTTAATAAAAGACATCAAAAAAACATTGCTTTATTCAGATTTAAAAGGTCCAAGAACAAATGCTATAGCTATTTTACAAGTATTACAAAATGTGAAGAAAAAATGTAGCTGGTGTATGTTGAACTTTTAATAGCTCACCATATTACTATTACTGTTTTTTTATGTTAAGACACCAAAATGTAGTGGTAATATTTAGATTGGAAGTGTTGGGGAAATAGCATTCTACATACTATATGACATATGCATTTGACATTCACAATTTATATTAAATTCACATTTACAATTCCAAAATATAAATAGTAGTTACTATGTTTCTCACTGTGGGACACACTACAACATACCTCTGATTCTTTTCACATATATTTTGTACTGTTATTCCATTTAATACATCTTCAGAGGTTCATAAGCCAAAGTAACCATGTTTATATTTTACAAAGTGTTTTCTATAAAATTTTGTATCACAATTGGCGCATGATTTCCCTTATAAAACAAATTTGTTGTTCCTAAATTCATTAAATCAGATTTCTCCTACACAAAGAAATGACTTCCTCCATACACAGTGAAACTGGATATCTGATTCAAGGTTTCCCCACAATTATTAGGTTTTCATTCCTATAAGCATTTTGTCTAGCGTGAATTTTCTGATGTCTACTGAGGTTTGGCTTCTGATAGAAAGCTTTGCCACATTCATTGCAGCCATAGGGCTTTTCTCCTGTATGAGTTCGCCAGTGTTTATTGAGGCATGATTTCTGGCTAAAGGATTTTCCACATTCTCTGCAACGATAGGGTCTTTCTCCTGTGTGTATTTTTCTATGCAAATTGAGGTATGTCTTTTCACCAAATGACTTCCCACATTCATTGCACACAAAGGGTCTTTCTCCTGTATGTGTTCTCTGGTGTTCTCTACGGTGTGACTTCTGGGTGAAGGCTTTCCCACAAAAAAAACACTCAAAGGGTCTAACTCCAGTGTGAATTCTCTGGTGTTTAGTAAGGGTTGATTTGTGTGAAAAAGCTTTCCCACAGTCAGTGCATCCATATGGCTTCTCCCCAGTGTGACTTCGCTGGTGCCTGATGAATTCAGACTTGTAGCAGAAGGCTTTCCCACACTCGCTACAGACATGGGGTCTCTCTGTAGGGGGAACCCTCTTACGTTTGTACACAAGAGAATTGGTTACTGCTGGTTTATATATAAGTGCTGGGTTACTGCTAAAAGGTTTCTCACAGTGTCTGCATTCCCAGAGTTTTTCTCCGTTAGGGCTTCTATCGTGGTTTGTGTGCTGTAACAATTTGCCGTATCCATAGCATTCATTTTGTTTTTTTGAGTAATTTCTCTTAAAACCAATCAAGTCTAAATTATGGTCCATACTTTTTCCACAAGGATCCCAGTTACTGGGTTTTTGAATTGAAGGAAAAAGGTCAGTGCTCAGAAGTGGTATTTTCCCAAACTTATATTCGTGGCTTCTTTCCTTGGGCACTGTTTTCTTGCTGATATTTTGCCTCAAAAGCATGATGTCTTGCTGTCTCTTCCTCTGGATGTTAACTTGCCAAATGTTTTCTGGAGAAAGTAACAGTGAACCTTTCCTTAAGAATCTTTTTATTACCGTGAGCTGTAATAGAATCACTAGAGAAATGCACTCAAAAGTTGAAGGATACATAGTATATGAATAGACAGCATGAACCATAATTAAGACAGCAAAGCAGGGGAAGAGTGTTGCACAGGTAGAGAAGAGTCAGAACACTGGCACAGATGGAGTAGGACATTATAGAGTACAAAGAGTACAAAATTTTTGAGAAGATGGGATGATACAGAGCAGTAGTTTGCAGACATGTTTTAAATGGCCAGAGAGTAAATATTTTAGGGGTTTTGGACCATATAGTCTCAGGCATAACTACTCAATTTTCCCATTGTATCCGTATGAACACAGTATATGAATGCAAGGGTGTGTCTGTGTTCCAGCAAAACTTTATTTACAAAAACAAGTGGCCAACCTAGAGACTGAAGTTTGTTGATTCCTGTGGCAGAGGAAACACTGTGCTATTCAGTGTGTGGTTTTTTAATGGCAACTTCAAGTTTGTCTAGGAGCTAATAGGTTGGTAGTCAGGTAGAATCTTAAGCCCTACACCAGACCTACCAAATCAGAATCTCCATTTTCACAAGTTGCTCCTTCTGTGCTTACCATATTAAGAGACAGATGCTTTTAACAAATATTTGTCAGATTGAGATTATTTTTATACATTACTGGAATATATAATCTCACAATAAAAAAGAATTTAACAAGCACTGATACAGTGATTGTCACAGAGCTTATCATGTTGAGCTCGTTATAATATAAATGACAAGGGCTCTTAAGGGAACTAGACTGAAGAAGGCATCAACAAAACTAAGTAGAGCTTAAAGTAGGCACTCTTGATGCACAGAAATCAAGGGAATTGTGAATTTGTATGGGAAAAAATTACATCTTTATTTTCACTAAGCTCTAGCTACAGTTGAACATATCCTTCAAAAATGAGCAACAAAACAGTATTAACAGTTCTTCTGACTTTGTACAAATTACGGCATTTTCACATATTATGGTTATTGAAGATTTCTCAAATGTTAATTATCATCTCTACCTTGAGATCATGAGCGTTATTAGCCCTAGTGCTAGGTGTCATTATTTAATGTATAACATTTTGAAAATATGATGCGATTGCATTTTCTGACTTTAGCAATTACTCTATGTATGTAATTGGCTTCTTTTGTAATCTTATCAATCTTATTTTTATATGTAAAAAAGGGTATAGTGGGCTTCCCTAGGATGCCTACAGAGTTCCAAAGCCCAAGAATGATAAGAGCATGCCTTATTTAAATACGTTCAGGCGTGAGGTAATTTAAGTCTAAATTTAAGAGATGTCAATGAGGAATGAAAATTAGGGCAGAAGTTTAAAATTTTTATTCAAAGAAAAAACCAACAGTAAAGCCCTCACACATGGGTAGAACAGAAAGGGAGGGTAGCAGAGACAGATGATACAAAAAACCACATGGTCGCAAGCTGTGGATTGAGAAGATGGGGTGTGTGCGCGTGCACATGCACTTGTGCAAAGTGTGTGCATGAGGGAATACAGCGAATAGAGAAGAGGTTTTGTCATGCAAAAAAAACAGGGCTAAGTGGACCCCACTGTGGAGAGATCCACAGACTGGTGAAATGGGGGGCTGATGGTCCAAGAGGCATGAAAGGGCCCCAAGGAGCAAAGGGGCCAGTTGTGAGCATCATGTGGTCTCAGAATGGATTACTTCTTTGAGAGAAGTAAACAGTGAGAAGACAGACAGATTTGGGATGCAGCAAATGCAGTGGCCCCTTGGCAGGAAAGGGAGTGCTGCCGCCAGGGAAATAGAGGTGACAGAGCTGTTTCTTGAAAGAGGAAAAAGAAAAGCAGCTGACAGGCTGGTTATAATGCTTTCAGTAGGCCGATGAGCACAGTTTCATGAAGCAAAATGCATCCCAGGAACACCAGAGTGAGAATTAAAAATACATCATTCCGGGAGATGCACTAAAATTACTTGAATGTTTAGGGGGGTTACAGAAAACCTAACTCAACTGTCTGATGACAATACCAAGTATGAGTGGCATAAAGAGATCTGGGGACAGACAACACTGACTCGTCTTGCTAAGCCCATGACTCGTGGGGAGAAGTTCAGAGATATGCCTAAGAGTGGACTACCGATGCCCAGGGTACCACAGATACTTGACAGAGCTGGTGGGAGCGAGTCCGTTATTCTAAATATTAAATAGAAGTGATTACGACCAGCCAAGTTCAGCCATCTCTTTCACCACCAAACTCAGTTCTATCTCACATGGAATTCACCGCTTCCCTCTCTGTGACATAAGGAAATTAAGGGACTATATAGGATGATTTAAGGGATTAAGGAGAAGCTGGGAAGTGAGACTGTGGGTATGCCCCAGGTCTGGGGCATTCACCTGGGAAGTGTTAGAATAAAGACCAGCAGAGACTGGAGCATGCTGGAAGCTTGTCTGTAAGTGCTGAATGTAGATGAGAAAGGTATGGTGTTAACCTCGATAGAGCAGAGATTTTGGGGAGAGGGAGATAAAGTTAATTACATAGAGAGGTGAGATTTAAAACAGGAAATAGAGGAACCCCAAGATTAGGAAGGCGGGGTACATGGAGGCTGAAGGGTCATAAAGAAGGGTAAAGCTCACAGAGAAATGTCTCTAGTTGCTTGCAAAGCTCTAAGGATTTTAAGGCTAGGACAATAACTAAAATTTCAAGAGTGAAATTTGTAAGTGCAAGTACCCAGCATGCCTTTCGCTGACTGTCACACTTACCCCGACAGTGGCAGCCCGTGCACGCCGCCTCGCAGATCCACGGTGCTTCCTCCTGCTCCAGCCTGAGGATCACGTAAGGCTTGCTGCCTTCATAACCTGTTCCAGGGAAACGATGCAGCCCAGGCTGAGCTCCAGGGTCTTGAGGACACTCGCGCAGCAAAGGCTGCACATCAGACACTACTTGGGAGGCGGCTGTGCCTGCGCCTTGTCTGGACCTGAATGGGGTGAGCACCCAGGACCCGCGACACGCAGACGCGCTGCGCAGCGCGGGAGCGCAGACCGCAGTCAGGCTGCTGGCACCCAGTCCTGCCCTGGCTCTACGTACCAGGTAGGTGACACTGGCCAAGCTACTGCACCTCCCTGCCTCAGTTTCCAAATCTGAAAATAGTGGTACTAATAGTACCTACATGATAGGCTCTTAGGGGTTAAGTGAGTTAATATTTTAAGAGGGGCAAAAACAGTGTCTATTACATAGAAAGACTCGGACTTCAGAGGCTCTAGGTGCCTCAGTTATTTTTAGCAACAGAAAAGGCAAAGCCTCATCTAAGCATAACCGAGCCTGCGTGGAGGGGTGTTCTTACCCACAGAGACGAGGTTGCTGTAGGTCTCCAGCATCACATCTCGGTACAGGGCCCTCTGAGCAGGGTTTAGCCTGTGCCACTCCTCTTGCGTGAAGTCTACTACTACATCCTTGAATGACACTGGTCTCTGCTGAAGACAGACGACTTTGAGTCATGTGGGAAAATGCAGGCAGAGCAGATGGTTTGTTACATTCTTAGGTCAGAGCTTATCATGATCATTCTCTCTCCAGGGTAATTTTTTTTTAAAGATTTATTTATTTATGCATACAAGAACTGGGGTGTAGGCCAGAGGTGTGAAGGGGGTGAGAAGATTCACCAGAGGCAGAGTGAGGAGCAGAACAGGCGGAGCTACTGAAGTACGCTGCTGAGGGGAGCAGCGGGTGAGATAGGAGAGGTCTGCTGCGCCACGTGGGAAGCTCCCTGACCAGGGATCGAACTCGTGCTGCAGTGGCTGCAATAGCTTTTATATGTCTGGCTTTGGCTAGATGTGATAGGGAAAATGGACAGTCACACTGGAATCCACTGTGTATCTGGCCCAGTGTTGGTTGCTGGGTGGGTTTTTTTTGTTGTTTGTTTTGTTTTTAAGATTTATTTTTATTTATTTATGCATATAAGAACTAGGGTGTAGGCCAGGGGAGGGGAGGTGGTGAGAGGATTCACCTGAGACAGAGAGGAGGGCAGGACAGGCAGATCTACTGAAATATACTGCTGAGGGGAGCAGTGGGGAAATAGGAGAGGTCTGCTGCGCCATGTGGGTCAGCTCCCTGTCTGGTGATAGCTTCATAGCGCTGAGACTTTAACCCATTGTGCCACCAGGAAGGCCCACATGGATGATTCTTGACTTTAAGTAGCTCGCAGCTGACACAGCAACATACAAAGCTATCAACATGGAAGTGCGTGAGCGGCAGAACATCTGGGCTGTGGCATGGAGAAAAGGGGACGGGCCATGGTATTTCCCAGGGCCCACGTAGGACTCAGAGCAAGGGGCAGCGTGAAGAAAGAACGAGGGGCTAATTGTGATTTCACATTACTAAGTAATAGCAGGGTGTTCAGAGACCCGCAGCAATGAGATGACAGACTCTGTGACACAGAAACGTTTACCAAGGGAGAGGTGTGTAGGAGACACATTCTAGAAGGCATATGGTGAGTTTCTGTGTCAAGTGGTACAATGGTCATTCCAGCCTGACTGAGAAGTGACGGACGTATATTCCATAGTGCAAAATCATAGTTCAAAGAGCTAGAAATGGAGAAACAGAATTCTGAAGAATTCTGGAAAATATTCAGTTAATTCACACAAACACCGAGAAGAGAAGAAACAGGAACGAGAGCAGACGGGACAAACAGCAAATGGATACTGAACTGAGGATATCAATCCAGCCATCCCAATTATTGTATTACCTTTATGCTAAGCTCTTATAATGTATTTAATATATAACGCAACACTCCCCAAAAGGGCAGAGGTTGTCAGGCTGGACAAAAAAGCAATGCTGCCTGCAGGAGATACAGAACTTGCAGACTTCAGACATGAGTAGGTAGAAAGAAATGTGGTTGGTGACTGGAAGGAAGTGAAAGGAAGATTCTGGAATAACCTCAATGGAAGTAGGACCGTGACAGTGGGAGAAGGGCCACTGTAAATAAGAGCAGAACCTGTGCCCTGACTGGTCACGGGGCGGGGGGGGTGGGGTGAGGATGACGCCAGGTGTCTCTGAGGCAGCGATGCTGCTGCTGAGCCAGAGGGGAGGGAGAGAGCAGAGCGAGGAGGACGGGCGTGTTGCACCACACCGTCGGGCACGTGGGGACACCTGGCAGGCTGTGGGGTGGCGCGTAAGTTGGGCTCAGGAGTGGATTTCAAGCTGCGTGAGCCGTCAGCACAGAAGTGGGAGTGAAGTCAAGCTGGGATGTGTCGAGAGGACAGGGCGCGCACAGTGCCCGGCCAGAGCCCAGCGGGTGCTAATTTTTAAGAAGCCAGGAGCAGATCTTACTTGAGGACCCGGAGGAGGGGCCGTCCTGTCTGGAAAGGAGGTTGGACAGCCCGGAGCTGCAGGGAATACTGAGGTGGGAAAACCAGGCCAGCTCGGTGACTGGGCGTGAGAGGGGAGAGAAAGGGAAAGGGGAGAAAAGGAGAAAGGCCCGTGTCCTAGCTGCCAGCCGGGACGGCCCCGCCTCCTGAGATGGGGAGCTGCGGGGAGATAGAAACCAGGAGTTCAGTTTCGTCAGCGTTACATTTGAAGTGCTGGAGGGCAGCCACATGCGGACGCTGGGCGTGTGGGCACAGGCATCTGAAGCCTGGCTCAGGAGAGGAGGAGGAAGGTGACCTGCAGCCTCGCCCGCACCCACCAAGAGTGGATAAAGCCACCCCAGAGAGGGTCAGACCCACAGGAAGATCAGTATCTAAGAGGCGTGAAGATGGGGCAAGCTCTGCCCCCTCCGGGGTGCAAGATGTGGTGGTCTGGGAACTGGGCGTTTGCCAGGGGGCTGACACTCAGCTCCACGGGCAGCACAGGGCACAGTGTAGAAGGCTGCCCGCCTTTGTCAGCCGAGGGCGAGCGCGATGTCCACGTGCTCAGTGCGGTTCACTGTCATTCAAACAAGGACCAGGAGAAGCCCAGGCTCCCTTAGGTAACCTGGCCAGCGGGTCTGCAGTGGGGCTGCCATCCTGTATTTTAACAGGATTCCAGGAGATGCCCACGTCCCAGAGCCCCACAGCAGCAGTGCTGGTTTACTTCTGCCATAAGTAGGCACTTCTTGGGGAAATGTCTTTAGAATGGGGTGCCTTGAAAGCTAGTGTTCTTCCCCCCCCTCTCTTTTAATGCATAAAAGAACTGGGTGTAGACCAGTGGGGGTGAGAGGATTCACCAGAGACAGAGTGGGGAGCAGAACAGGCGGATCTACTGAAATACACTGCTGAGGGGAGCAGCAGGCGAGGCAGGAGAGGTCTGCTGTACCATGTGGGAAGCTCCTTGGCCGGGATTGAACCCCTTGATAGTGCTGAGATTTTAACCCTTGCTCCACCAGGGAGGCCCAAAGCTAGAGTTATCTCAAAGATAACGTGCTGCTTCCTTAGGGCTCCCAGTGTTTGCCTTCTTGCTAGGCCACTGTAGATCACAGTTAGCGACTCTTTGGACCCTCTACTTTGTACCTCTATATTCCAACACAGAATGTTCCCTGCATCTCTGCTTGTGATCTCAAAGTTGAAAACTGAAGTCCATAAAACGGGGGTGCTAGCTCAGTCACATTCCGTGCATAAGATGGGGCATTGTGTGCCGTCTTTAAAAGAAATGCTGTGGTCAGAGTACTAACATGGTACAATCTCTAGGCTATTTTTACTGAAACAACTCCCTTCCTACCCCCAACCCCCAAAAAAAGTGTAGAGCAGAGGGGCTGCAACCAAATTTCCTCAGCAGGACCAGGGTGCTCCTCCCAGTTGCAAGCAGAAGATGGGCTGCTGCAGGCTTGAGCCCTGAGACTCTCCCAAGACATGTCCCCTCCCTAGGGCAGGTGGCAACCAATGACGGGTTGACGTCAGCCTCAAGGGCCTCCGTGGCGCCGCTCTGACAACACTGAGGGTCGTCCAGCTCCCAAGCATCTCCAGCTGTTCGTCAGCTCCCCTGCCAATCCTGCTTCCTTCTCTGCCTGAGAGGTGTTCCCAGAGTCCCCCCGGTGAGCCTGCTGTGTGCAGAGCTCCATCCTGAATCTGCTCTCCTGAGAACCCAGCCTACGGAGAGGCCCCGTGCTTGAAATGCATGTATTTTTCTCCGACAGTTTCCCCAAGAAGAGAAAGTAAGTTACTCAATGCGTCCCTTACCTGGTACTCCATCATTTCTGGCCGGTCTTGAGAAAAGATCTGAGACCTGTGAAGATAGAGACGAAGGAAAGAGGACAGAGAGAGAACAGAGCTGTCTCAGGATTTGCACATTCCCTGTGTAAATCTTAAACCAAAAAATGATGCTTTAAGTCCCCGTAGTAGGAAAAGATGGTGTCATTCAACTAAGACTGTGGATGCAGAAACAGACTTTCCAGGGAGTAAAAGCTGCCACCAAGAAATACCTGAGTCATTAAACACAGTCCTAAAACTTAATGCATGCCCAAGGCCATGCCGTCACGCCACTGAGCGGCAGGGAGACTCCCAAGGCGCGCGGCATCAGGTCTTCATCGCCATGTGAAGACACCGTCAGCGCTTGGCGGCCACAGTGGACAGAACACACGAGTAGGTCAAGCACGGGGATGAGGCATAAAGAGACGAAGTGAAGTGAATGATGTGTGAGGCTGCTGCTAACACATGGAGTCAGAACCGGGGAAGACGGACACGCTGAGACGGGGCAGGAAGGAGCCTTCAAGGCCAGGGTCGGCAAACTTAAAGGGTCAGCCTGGGAACAGGCTCTGTGAGTCACGTGATGTTTCTCCCAACGACTCAGTTCTGCTGTGGTAGCACGAAATCCCCTACAGACAATCGCAGGGACACAGGAGTGTGGCCGAGTTCCGGGAAGCCTTTAATGACAGAAACAGATGCAGCCAGATTTAGCGCATGGACCACAGTTGGTTCTCAGGT
The DNA here is from genome assembly GCA_004024925.1 of Scalopus aquaticus. Taxonomy (NCBI): domain Eukaryota; kingdom Metazoa; phylum Chordata; class Mammalia; order Eulipotyphla; family Talpidae; genus Scalopus; species Scalopus aquaticus. The sequence continues at coordinate 10,007 of PVIJ01018001.1, read as the reverse complement.
GGTGGAATGCCAGTCTGCTGGAGGTTACACGAGTGTCTAGATATTTAAAAATTCAACAGGTTGTGCACTTCGGATTTGTACATTCTGTCTGTGTTTTATGTTTCAGCAAAAGAGAAAAAAGAAAGGCAAAAGGCCAGAAAAGACCAGTCCTGGGGCACCAAAGGGACCCACATCTCTCCCAGGCAGGAAGCCGTCTCACCACTGGGGGGTGACAAGACCTTGTCTCCTGATGGGCAGCTGAGGCCCCAGGGCAGCTCAGACTTTGTCAAGCCTACAGCTGAGTCCAGGCTTTGCCCACTGACCGTCTAGGAGGACAGCCGTCAAAACAGAACAACTCGTTCTCCCTGCCTCGCAGGAAGAGGAAAGTGTCATTTTCCTGTGAGACAGAGAAGAGCTTTCTCCTGAGTCTCGTCACATCCACACCATTGACTGCCCTTGCATTTTCTATAAAAGCAACCTTGACAGATTACTTCCCTGAGGTTTCTTTACATTACTGTGAATAATCCCTCCAACAGCAATCAATGACTGCCCGATTCTTTTTAATTTTTTTATTGTAACGTAAGTTTCAGGTGTTTATCGCTGACAACCAACAGGAGTTATGATACATTAAAAAAATACGCTACACTTCACAAATTTGCATGTCCTCCTTGGGCAGAGGCCAAGCTAGTCTCTGTATTATTCCAACTTTAGTGTATGTGTTGGCCTATGAGAGCACAACTGCTCTGTTCTCACAGTTGGCAAATTCTGGAATTAAGGAAGATGAACTAGAAGAGACTGGGAGTCACTGGCCATAGCTGCAGTGACAGAGGAAGATATGACAGAGGAAGCCCTTCTGATCTGCTAAAAGAGTGCGAATTTCTCCTTTGAAGGAAAGTTAGTACAGTGATAATAGAGGAAACTAATTTTAAGGGGGAAAATAGTTTTAGAATGAATACACCTTTGGGCAGCAGAAGCAGCTCTCCTGTCTGCCCACTTGTGACTATGCAACTTGTGACTTTCCACCAACTCTGTCCCTCTGCAGGGCAGCTCTTCCTGCCCGCTCGTGCCTGTGCGAGTGCTCTCTGCTTTTCTGTCTCCTGCTTCAATAAACTTGTTCTTCAAAAACAAAAAAAGAATGAATACACCTTTGTTTTATAGAAGTCCTTTCTTACCTACTGGTAAATCATCTTTTGAAGGGAATGATTCTAAATTGCTAGAAATATTCTCCAGTGTAATCTGGGTGGTGGATATCGAGGATCCACATATGGAAAAACTCATCACACTTCGGTGCTGCATGAATTAGCCTTTTACTTCTTTTTTCAAAGGGCAATAATGCTCTGAAATGTCCAGATCATGAAGCAAGGTCAGCGGCCTGTCAGGCTTTATAAAGGGCTTATAAAGGGGGTAGACGCTAAAAGAACTGAACCCACGAAGAGTTGAGCTGGCAGGAAAGAACTGGGACCTGACAGGCTGCTGCCATTAGTTCACCTTTGGCTTCTATTCACTGCTCATCCCCTCATGCTCCTGGACTCGGTTACGCAGCCTCAGCCTGGACTCCATAGCTGTGGGGGCCTAGGTGAGTGGTGGGCTGGCAAATGTGTAAGTCCAGAGGCCTGCATCTGGCTCTGGCTCTGGCTCTGTAACTCTTGTCTATGAGGGTGCCGGAGGGACAGCGAGGACACTAGAAAACAAATACTGGTGAAAGCTGGATGAGCAACAAGATATTTACATAGTCTCTAAATATCCCCCTGTAAGATCCTCATTCATTAGACAAGAGCAGATAGTAGTGTCACCCTGGAGGAAGCTGGCAGACACCACTTTCACCAAGCGATCAGGTAACATGCAGGACATTACATGCGCTGGCGAGAGGCGCGACCCCTGCTCGTACTCTGCCCGAAATGCAGGCCTGGTCTAATGAGGAAACACCAGACAACCCATACGCGTGACACCATGAAAACAGCCAACTATGGTCTTCAAAAATGTCAGCTTATAAAAAACAAAAACTGAGGAAGTGATCCTGATAAAAAGAGACTAAAGGGAAGTGTCAACTGGAGACAGGTACGATCTTGAAAAAAGAAAAATTGCTGTAAAGCGACATGATTGGTGCCATCTGAATACGGACTGTGGGTTCGATTCAGCATTCATCAGTGAAAGTTGCTCTGTGGCTGGAGGAGAAAAATGGTTTCACTCTTAGGAAATACAGACTTAAGTCTTGAGAGAGAGAGCAGGCACGTGTGCACACACGAATGGGGTTTAATCTGGATGAACCAGATAAAGCATATACAGGAGCCTAAAGTAACACTCTAGTAAATTTTCCAAATAAGTTTTTGTCAAAATAAACCCAGAGGAGAGTCTGGCAGGACGGGAGCAAAGTGAGGTGACCCTTAGGCGCGCTGCTGCCAGGACCCCCTTAGGCCTGCTCGCCTCGCCAGCACAGGTCCTCAGATTACCTCAGCAGATGCAGACAACAGGAAACCCATCCCTGTTACAGCCCACAGAAAATTAAAAATGAGGAGACAGAACATACCACAAATAGCAGCGCAAAAATAAACCCAGAGAGGACCCCCAACCCAGAAAGTACTGAGGAGTGCAGGGGGGCCTTCCTAGCTGTGCTGATGGGGCACACCAGCTGCAGAGGACAGAGAGAACAGAATAGATAAAACAGGAGGCAGCTCCCCAGTCCCTGGAGGTGAAGGCCTGGCTGGCTGGGCTGGCAAGCGGACCCCCCCCTTGCCCCCTTCAGGGTCAGCGGCCCAGGCAGCCCGGTGCTAGAGAGGCAGGTGGGCTGAGACGCCCAGAGCCGGCTTCCTGGCCAGAAAAGCCTCAGCCCTCCCCTGAAAGCATCTCCCCCGCTTCTGGGCAAGGAAGAAGCGGGGTCCTTTAAGGGTTATTTTCCCAGTGGGGAGCAGTTTGGGTCTGCACAGGCCCGGGCCCTGCTGAAGCCTCTGCTCTCCGCACATGCACCCTGTTACTTACTTAAAGGTGGGGTCTTACAACCAGCCTGTCCCTGCACAAACTCCCCTGCCTCTCTTAAATTTCAGTCATTTTGTGCAAACCCAACAGTAAGATGTTTACTTCTAAAACTTCTCTTTTCTACCCTGCCTTCCTCCTTACTTTTTCTCTTTTTTTTTCCCCCAAAGTTCACAATTTGGTACTGTCTGCTCCCCAGGTGAGGGGAGGTGGTTCTGTTCTCTGGCTTACCCGCTGGGTGGGTCCCAGCAGGGCTAGGAGTCTGGATAGGGGACCAGGATACTGGCTCACTCTCTGGGTTGGGGGAAATGTTCCTTCCCGGGCTGGGAGGGATCCAGGCCCTTCTGTCTCAGCTGAGATTAAGGAGTAGGGATGGTAAAGGGATATAAGAGGGGAGGGGATCAAGTCTTAGTATATCATTACAGTTAGAGACAATATTCTAGCTAGGAACAATGAGAAAAAATAGGTAACAAATCTGTAATCACAGTGGACACAGTAGATCTCTAGATACTTCTGCAACAACCACTCTGTGAATCCTGGGGCTTTCCTGCCCCGGGGCAAGGTGGTGTGAACTGCTCTATTCCCAGATGGAGATGAAGTGGCAGAAATAGCAGAGAAGCGGCTAAGAGTACCGAAGGGGTCAGCCAGAGTAAGGGAGTGGACTGGCCACACCCCACACTACCACGTGGTGGAATGCGCTGGCTCGGAACTGTGCCCGCTTCTTCCTGAGAGAACATGCCCATCACACCTGCCCTTCCCTGCCTCCCCCTTCACCTCTGTGTGTCTTCCTGGATCTTGGAGCCAGTGCTATTCCCAACATGCGCCCACGGGAGAGGCGCGGGAAGGCCCTGCTCAGCTAGTGACGCAGGGCGGACGCGGTGTCCTCTCGCTTGGGCTCGGCTCTGCCAAGAGGTCTGCGACCCTGAGTGAGCCTTTTAAAAGTATATTATTTTCACAGAGGTAACATGAATTCAAAACACTCTGTAGGTTTTAGGTGTTCAGTTTCTCAGCTCAGCGATTCTATGTTATATCACATCATGCCCAAAACAAATGCTGTGTAGATACTTTAGAAGGAAGTTCTTCTCGCAGGTTCTCCTTCCTGGACCAGAGGGTCTCTCACCTGGTCCTCCAGGCCCTCCGGCCTCCACCTCCAACAGTAACTCACCCTCGCTTGCAGTCCCCAGCAGGGTCTATAGATGTGACCACGGTCCTATGGCCCCGGGGAGAGTCCTGCTGTCCAGCAAGGTGGTGGGCCCCAACAACATACAGGCCTTCAGGGACCTGAAAATAACAGATCCTGTGAGAATCATCTAATAGTCCCTTCCCAGCATCTGCTGGGGCCTCACCTGCTGAGGATTATTCAGTGAATGTATTATAACAGTTGAATGATGGTTCTGCTCTGGATGTGGGCAGGAGGAACTTTTGGAAAGACCCTGAGCCTAGGGAACTGCTCAGACACAACAGCCTTCTGGAAGATCGGCATGGTGGTGGCAGAAATCACTGACCCTAGAATCGCTGAAGATCCAGAAATCACTAAAATCCAGAAGGCTGAATGCTTCTGGGGCCCGCTTATGCAGTCCCTTGTATTTCTCATCAGAGTCTCCACCCCAAATGCGATACTTTGTTCGCAGTTTCCCTGGGGCTCTCCATCCTCACCGTCACCCCCCTCCTGGTGGCTTTTGGCATCAGCCACAGGTTACAACTCAAGCATCCTTATCAGCCGTCCCTAACATCACAGCTCAGAAGCCATGTTTCTATATAGGTAGCAGCATTTGGAGACGTAGTCACATTTAAAACTAGGTAGGTATCTTTTCCCTTCACAAAAGAACTCTCTCTTCCTCTTGGTCACATCTTTTATATCCCAAAACATTTTAAAACCCTTCTGATAGGTTGCTTCTCATCGGTTACTTTTTAGAAACATCCTGGCTATTTTCAAAGGTTTCATCGAAATGTAGAATTATTGCTATAATTTAAAGAAAGTCCCTTCTTTGATTTTGCTTGACATTGCATTTGTGCACTCATATACGAAAATGTTGACAATTTTTTAAAGATTTATTTTTATTTATTTATGCATACAAGAGGTAGGGTGTAAAACAGAGGTGTGTGTGAGAGGATTTACCAGAGACAGAGTGGGGAGCAGAACAGGAGGATCTACTGAAACACACTGCTGAGGGGAGCAGTGGGAGAGACAGAAGAGGTCTGCTGCGCCATGTGGGTCAGCTCCCTGGCTGGGGATAGAACTCAGGCTGTAATGGTGACAGTGCTGAGACTTAACCCTTGGGCCACCAGAGGGGCCCCCATTTCACTTATAATCAGTTTTGTCGTAGGCCCTCTTGATCACCATTAATTTACTTTAATTAAATTGACTTTAATTTCCATGAAGAAGGAAATTCATTTCAATAAAGAGCAGTTTCTAAATGTAGTTTTTGTTTTTGTGTTGGTGGTTATGGTTGTATCTTTATTGAACAGTCCTATGGGGATTTTATAGCAAACAGATAAATGGAAGTCAAACATATCATGCCTAAAAAATACAAGATGAAGCAAAAAGATTTTTGGAATACAGTAGCTTCAACTTCCAGAGTGAGTTTCTCTTCCTTATAGCATTTATTTTTTTTCTAGATTTAGTAAGATGTAATTGACAAATAACATTATGTAAGTTTAATGTAAGTTTAATGTATACAATGTGATGATTTGACACATTTATTTATTGCAATATAATTACCCAAACAGGAGTAGTTAAGGTTTCTGTCATTTCATGTATTTACCTTTTTTTTTTTTTTTTTTTTGGTGAGAACAGGAAACATTTTACTGGTGACATCAAATCATTTTCTACATGTTTTCAATGTTTGCTCCTTCAGCCAAATCTTTTACAATACTTACTCAGTAAACTCCTTCTTTTCTAACCACAGACAAGGTCACATCTATCCTAGCTGCCATGTAACTAGAATAGGATTCCAGAAGCCAGGCTCACTCTTGGTATGCTATCACAGATGGACACGTCATAACCTTTGCAGAAAGAACCTGTAAGAAAATATTAGAAGAAATACGCATTAGATCCTTGACAAGAGAAACAGTAGCGGCCACATCTTCAATAATTTAACACTTTAATACTTTAATAAGCTTAACACTTGAACCTTTCAAAGCACTTTCATTAAAGTGGGAAATAAAAAGGTGGGAGGAAGGTTTCAAAATGTTTTAAGGGGCCTCCCTGGTGGCACAAGGGGTTAAGTCTCAGCACCATGAAGCTATCAGCAGCCACTGCAGCAAGAGTTCAATCCCTGGCCAGGGAGCTTCCCACATGGTGCAGCAGACCTCTCCTGCCTCTCCCGCTGCTCCCCTCAGCAGTGTATTTCAGTCACTCTGCCTATTCTGCTCCCACTCTGTCTCTGGTGAATTCTCTCACCCCCTCCACCTCTTGCCTACACCCCAGCTCTTGTATGCATAAATAAATAATTAAATCTTTAAAAAAAAAAACTTTTAAGGTCAACTTTGGCTACTCATCAGCTGGGGAGTGTCCCCAGAGTGAAGTGTATTCCCATTATGTAGGGTTACAGCCCAAATCCTTGACTCTAACCTCTGAATTTTACAAATCTCTTTTAATACTAACCCCCATTAAGCCTCCTAATCATAGATACACGTGAGGTTCCTAATCTAGAACCCCCAGAACTTCTTGTAGTCACTGATGAAACTCCCATAAGTACAAATATGACCATAAAGACCTTTAATCAGTGACTGCAAAGCTCACTAATTTATTCTGATCATCAAACAGTGAATTACAGTTTCCCCCATCACAAAATCACACTGATCCCCAACAGTATTCCAATGATAGGGATCAGCCACTGATCTCCACACAGTCCTACCTCTCCCCACAATTACTGACAGTTCCAATCACTGACATCCCTCCCAGCTCATTCCTCTATTACCCATTTCCTATGTTAAAAGTTCAATCAATAATACCCTCAGCTCCCACCAGGGATGACCTAAAGGAAGTCTCAAACTGATGGCCTAAAGCAGTTCTTCAAACCATGCCCACTGACCCCACCTCATCCTTCAGCATCAAAGCTTCCACAGCCACTAGTTCCAGGTAGCTGAAGTATTACTGCCCACGCAATTAGAACTTCCCATCTCGGACACTCTGGCATCCAATCACCGAGTCCCAAAGATGTTCAAATCAGGGTGTCCCAAGACCCCACTTGGCCCCAGACCCCTGACGACCACTGTAACTGACCTCCACGCACCCGACCGGTGAAAAAACCCTTTTACTGATGCCTACATATTCCCAGTCCATCTTCAGAGACACTGCCACTGACTCCCACAAACCTCTGGCCGCGACCACGGACACTCCCCCCACCCCACCCACTAGAAGGATCCTAAGCCCAATCACTCCACTCTACAGAGCGCTAATCTCTGACCCTTACAGGCACCCATAACTGCTCGGTCAGGGAATAGTCATCCGGTCACCACTCAGGTCCTGAATTTTGACTGTCTCTCACACCAACCTTTGCCATATATTCTGGATCCGCGCCGATAACCGAAATTGATCGCCGTAATATGCCGCCTCACTGTGGTACAAGCTCTTCCCAGCCCAAGTGGTCGGTGCGCAGACTCAGTCGCGACTTTGAGGCTGTGGCCGCTACCTGGCAACTTTCCAGAAAACAGGATTCTGGGTTTTGTGAACTCTACTGGTCAGTTATGGCCACGCCCACCTGCCTACCTCTTGCTGGGGGGAGCCATGTTTAAAACTGTGCCGTACAGCGGATTAATAAACCCTTTGTTAGGCCAGAGAGTTAGGCTAGTTTAGGGCAGGGAGGAAAAAAGTGTCCCTGAGTCCCTAAAACGGACGTTGTTGCTAGTCTCGGCCGCTCAGAAGCTGAACCCTCCCGTGAACAACAGGGCGGCACCCTGCCTAGCCACCGAGCGTTCTTTGTCTCCAGCCGCTCAGGCCGTGAAGTAAGATGGCCGCGTACGTTTATACCGCTGGTTACGTGAATGGGCGCGGCCATATCCTAGGAGACGGTCCCGGAAAGCATGGTAGAAGTTTTGGGGGGCTGCTCATAGTTTGAGAACCGTGTTAGGAATCGCCTTTCTCTGGAGAAGCCTCAGGGAACTCGAGTAAGGGGCGGGGCCTTATGAGGGGCGGAGCTTATCGGGGGCGGGGTCACCAGGGAAAGGACTGGGCTGGCTGCGGGGAGCTGGAGTGCACCAAATTCTTTGCGGGTAACTGAGATGTTCCATGCAGGAACTTTATCTGCGCAGGAGCTAACCAGAGAGACAAGGTGTGCGTGGGAGCACAGTTTATTAGGCAGGTAGGGGATGAAGAAGTGAGACCTGGGTGGGCTGGGAACCAGTGGCTTCAATGAGCTCATTTTACACCTGGGCGCGGGGGAGTGTCTGTCTTCTGGGGAAATCTGGGCGGTTTTGTGGAAACCAGCTCCAAGTAGTCCTCCCCAGGGCTGGTGAAGCTGAGATAATTGTTACAGGGCCACCCCGATGTGAAATGGGTTGGCCTAACTGTGGGGCCTCACTCGCACCCTTAAAAGGGACTTCGAATGAGACTCAACTTCAGGCACACACAAAAAGGTTAATAAAGGGTTTATTTACAAAAAGGGGAAATGAAGAAAAGAATAACTCAGGTGGAAAGGGAGAGAGATAGGGCCTCCCTGGTGGCACAGTGGTTAAGCGCTGCGCTGTGGAGCTGTCGGCAGCTGGCAACGCGAGTTCCACACCCTGCCGGGGAGCTTCCCACATGGCGCAACAGGCCTCTCCTGCCTCACCAGCTGCTCCCCTTAGCAGTGTATTTCTGTCGATCTGCCTGTGCTGCTCCCCACTCTGTCTCTGGTGAACCCTCTCGCCGCCCCTACACCTCTGGCCTGTACCCCAGCTTGTATGCATAAATAAATAAACCTTAAAAAAAAGGGAGAGAGATAAATTGGTGAATGCATCCTACCAATTCTGAGCTGGAACCCGAACAGCATGCTGAAAGCTGGAGAAAATTCAAGCACCCCCCAAGGCCCACAATTCTGGTTATAGACCAAGCCTGGCTGCTTAACTTGACCCTTAGTTCCCAGCAATCCTCCCTTTGGTGTTTGACATCAAAGACATTAGGAGATTTGCAGTCCTCCGTGTCTTGGATGTCTTTGGTCTCCGGTAGGGGTGGGATCCATAAAACCTATCTGTGGAGTTTGTTCAGGACGGCCTCTCCTCCAGCATGTCTATATTGTCTCCCATTCCTCATTGCTGAGCTACTTCCAGCCTGACTTTGGGGCAGTCAGTCTTGAGGTGCATGCAGGATGAAGCTGGCCAAATGAATGATGCTTATAATGGCCTGAGACAAAATTGATTATAAGTGAAATGAAAATAAGATTCTGACCATTAGCTTAATGAAAGGGTGAAATGCTGAACTATTTTAATTGTTTTCAGAAATATTACCTTCAGTCCTTACGTAGCTTTCAACAAAGCACTGTGCCTGTAACATTTAAGAAACAAAGGGAAGTCAGTCTTGCGGAAGCCTCCCATGTGAAGCTTTGGTTTGGGGGGCAGACAATACCTGTTTTTTCAGTGGCACAGAATCAAAGACAGGTAGTTGCTTTGCTGCAGAAGCCATGAGCTTAGGTAAAGAGTTAGGGCATTTTTTTTCCTCCTAGCTGTTTTCCTAAATTACCCACACTGTAGTCAGTGTCATTGTTTTGTCATGTTGAAAATAGTGGTAATAATGAAATTGCCAGTTATTAAACAAATTAACGAAACGGAGGAGAGAGATTCTTAAAGGCGCTGCTTCCTGTTCCAGGTAGTACCCACTCCCACATCTGAGATTTTTGTTATGTCCATACTCCACTTCCAGTTTTGTGTGTCCTAAACTCAAACCCTGGTGATCCCAGTGGTCTTTTCCTGTTTCTGCTTCTCTTGCAAGAACAGCAGGGGCAGGCTCATGAGAATGAAACAATGAGACAGAAATACCCCCAGTAGGACCTCCTTGGTGTTGCAGGGGTTAAAGTCTCAGCACTATCAAGCTAAAGTCAGCCACTGTGGCCTGAGTTTGATCCCAGGCGCAGCAGACC
>PVIJ01018000.1:0-27647 GCA_004024925.1 Scalopus aquaticus | reverse complement strand
CTGAGCGAGGAGGCCGCGGAGACCCGCCGCGTGACGGCATTTCGGGCCGCTCCGGTCTCACGCCGCCCCGCGCTGCCAGGAAAGGGGTTGGCAGGCGCGGACCGAAGGGCGAACCGAGGCGTCTCCGGGTGCGCGGGCGGCGGCGGCGCCCTCCCGGCCCCCTAAGCGCCCGGCTGGAGCCGCGGGCGCGGGCCTCGGGCGGGGCGGGGCGGGGCGGGGCGGGCGGGCAGTCGCCGCCGCCGCGAGGGCCCGTGGGCGCCGCTGCCGGGGCCGGGACGCCGCGCCCGGGACTTGGGTCCGGAGAGCGGCGGCCCCGCGCCGCGTCGCCCTGACGCTGCCGGGGCTCGGCCCCGCGTCTCCGCGCCCGTCTCCCGCCCGCCGCCCGCCGGCTCGCGGCGCCCCCTCCCCGCCCCCCGCGCGGGCCCGCGTCCGACGGCCCCGAGCGTCCCCGTCCCGCTCCCCACGGGTTTGGGGGGCAGCGCCGGCCGCGGGGTCTCTCGCCGGGGGCGTGTTCGGCCCCTGCCCGTGGGGACCCGGAGCGGACGCCCCGCCTCAGGGGCCCGGGCGCGGAGCGCGGCGAGGCTCGGGCGGGGCGGAGGGGACTATGGCGAAGGCTCACCCGGGGTTTCGTCAGGGGCGGGGGCGGGGGGTAAAGCCGAGGCGGCGGGGAGCGCAGGGAGGGGGCGCAGCGCGCGTTCGGGGGCTGAAACCCGCTGAGTAAGAAGGGCCGCGGCCCTGGGCCGGACACTCACCGCACGCCCCGGCTCCTCCCGCGCTGCGGCCCGCGCGGCTCCGGCCTTTATCCCGACGCCCCCGTGCGCGCCCTCAGCACCCGCGCGGCGCCCACACCTGCGGCCGCGGCCCGGAAGGATCTGGAAACGCCGAAGGGCGCTGACTGGGCGTGTCACCCGAGCGCCCCCGCGGAGACAGAGGTCGTCTTCTCGGTTCACAAACTTCATGCAGATGGGGCTGTGCGCGCCCCATCTGACCCTGCAGACTCGGGGTCCGCAGGCCTGCGCCCCGGGCCCACAACCTGCTCTCGGCTCATTCGCCCCGGCGCCCCTGCCTCCCCGCCGCGGCTTAGCCGCCTCTGAGCCTGAGTCCCGGCCCTTAGGGCTCCGTCCAAACCAGTGCGGGACGAGGGCACCCGGGCGGGCTCCCTAGCTCATGCTCCCAAGCCTGCGCAGGACCCTGCAGTTTGGGGGGCCAGGACTGGGCCTCTGCCGAGAGCTCCCTGTAAGGCCAACAGGGCCCCCAGACCCAAGCCCAAGGGCCCCCCAGGGGAGAACACGGGTCGGACCCCCTCCTGCCCCCTCTGTCTCAGCACAACCAATGTGGGGCCCCAGGGAAGACCACCCCTGGGTCCCCAGGGTCCCATGCTTTAGCTGGCACTTTACAGGGTGCCCAGGCTCAGGGGGCCGATGCCAGCAATTCCCGGTGCAGAAGTAGGGATTGGGCTCACGGGGGTCCAGGGGCACCTGCTCTGTGCACGCATTGCAGGGGTACTGCTGGAGCCCACATAGATGGGGGTCCTCTGCCCCGGGAGGGGCCCGGGCTGGCCCTCCTAACTGGGAGCAGGTGGAGGGGGCCTCCCTGTGCTTAATTTAGAAAAGGTGTTTCAAATAACAGGCGGATAGAGGAGGGGGGAGAGCACCAGCCGTTCCCACAGCTGTGTTTCTTCACCGCTTTTGGAAAGAGCAGGCAGTCGACAAGTTTCTAAATAAAAGCCCCCAGTTTTCCTCACTGGATGCACTTTTTACATTCGCATTAACAACATGATTACTTCCTCTACATTCTCACTAAAGTTTTTTTTAATAATTCCTTTTTAAAAAGATTTATTCATTTATGCATACAAGAACTGGGGTACAGGCCAGAGGTGTGGGGGGTGAGAGGACTCACCAGAGACAGAGTGGGGAGCAGAACAGGCAGACTGCCTGAAGTACACTGCTGAGGGGAGCAGTGGGTGATGCAGGAGAGGTCTGCTGCGCTATGAGGGAATCTCCCTGGCTTGGGATTGAACTCGTGCTGCAGTGGCTGCGGATAGCTTCTTAGGCTGAGACTTATAGGCTGAGACTTAACCCCTTGTGCCAGCAGGGAGGCCCCTCCACTAAAGTTTTGTTACCAGCTTTCTATTTCCAAATGACGGTACTGTGGGGTTTTTACATGACGATTTCATTGGGGAATCCTACGCACTTCATTGCTGCCTAGATGAGCAATGAATATCCTCAGTCCACACAGATCACCAAAAACTGGAAACAGTTCAGGCTGAAATAGAGTCTAGAACCATCATCAGTCTCCACAGGCTCAGATGGTCCCTCAAGAGCCAGCCTCCTCTGGTGTGGCTCTGGAGCTGGCCCGTTTCTGCCTGGAAGAAAGGTTTTTGAGACATTAGCACCCAGTTTCTCTGTAGGTCTCCCCTAAATAGACTGCCCCTCAGAATAAAGTGTGAAGTACTCCCCAGTTCCTTCCTGCCATCAGGACTCTGGGCTCAGTGGAATGTTCGTTCTAGCAGGGGATGTTGCGCGGGAAGGCGTGTGATGCTGTGGCCTCACTAAGTTCACCTATAGCAGCTATGCCAGCGATGATCTTGGGGAGCTGAGAACAGTTTTTGAAAAATGCTGCCCCAGGTGCCATTGATCAGAAATCACAAGGAGCCAGTGAACATCCAGCAAGAGGCCGAGGGGCTTAGGAGACGCTGCGTCACTTAGTGGTTCCTGGGGACACACAGGGTCTCAAGGGAGAGAACAGGCAATGCCTGGGGTAGGCACTTGAGGGTCGGGAAGGAGCCAGACCAGTCATCAGAAAGTGGCGCAAGCACGACCCAAGTGGGCAGCAGTGGGGTGCGGGGAAGCTCCCACCTCTGCAGCCCTGCAAGGCTCAGCACATCCACTGGGAGCGCCTGAGCCTCACTCAGCCACCGAGAGCTGACAGCACAGGAAGGGGAAGGATTATCGGAATAACCGAGAGCACATGCACAGCTGATGCGCTAGGAAACTGCATGTACCAAATGCCAACTCTGTTTCTCAGCTCAAGAACCCAAAGTTCGGTAACAGGGAGAACATGATGCCAATGACCGACAGTGGAAATCACTGGGCTAATTTGCAAAAACCCAATTACCAGTCCTAAAACACGTTTCACTCGGCATTTTGTGCACATATCATACAACTTAGAAGTCACAAAATAAAGATGAAGTGACTGCTCCTGTGTCCCGAGGGGAGGCTTCAGGAGTCAGGTCTGAGCCAGAGAAAGGAGGCCTCTTGTCACGTGGATCCTTAGCATTCTGCAGCTCTTACTTTTCACTGCAAACTCCGGCTCCCTGCTCTGCTCTTCCTCCCCTGCTGCTCCATTTAAATCCCAAACCTTGCCCTCTCACACCTGGAACATATGTACTAATACTGTAGTGATCCTGAGTGATCGAGGCATTATGTGCACTAATATTACAATGCCCTTGACTGACGGAAAAGTGGGGCAACTGCAACAGAGCACGTAAGTTATCAACCACTTGCTTACCCAGCCACTCACGAACAGCTGTGCGAGAGGCAAGGCTAAAAACCTGGCTGTGTGGGGCCACACCTGCATCAAAATTAACAGGCACCCTGATAAGATGCCTTCACAAAGTGGTAAAAACAGAGGCACTGAAGTCGAGATGCTTACGGACTCCAGGTCTGAGATCCCAAAGCCATCCCCAGGGACTCTCACCCCAAAAAGTGGCTCCACATTGCTTCTCTTCCCCCTTCTCCACCTCCTTCCAGAGATTCTTGGAGCTCTTAGGACCAGCCTCCCAAACTCCCAAGATGTTCATTACTCCCCCTCTTCTGCTTCTAATTGAATTGTATGTCTATATGGTCATGAGAACTCCCCTCCCTCCATAGATTCATTTTGTGATTCTATGCATTTGCTCGAGTTCTGAGTGAAACCTTTTCATTTCTCTGAAATTAGCACTCTAGAGATCCCAAATCTGATTGAACATGTCCCCACCTCTGCTCATCGCAATGGCCCTTCCCAAGACTTATCATTTTTTTTCAGAACAAGGAGTTCCATTCTGATCTCTTCTTGCCCTCTGGACAGAGTCTAGGTGACATGTGAGGACTTCAGAGGCCCTCCTGGGTTCTCGAGCTGCAGGGGCCCATGCTGCATCCCCAACTTCTCAGTGTCCTCCAACTTTGAGAGGTTAACTTCTCCGTGCTGCCTTTATCTGGAAACCATAAGTATAAACATTAGATCTGAAGAGTTGACTGATTTCAGACACTGCCTGAAATGCAAGTACAACATATTCCTCTGTTGAAGGGAACAAGTCTTTGGTAAATGAGTGATAAAGTAAGAGAATCTGTTTTGCCCCTATTAGTTTAGATTAATTCAACCATGTTTGGGGATTGTGTGTTTGTGTGTGTGTGTGAGAGAGAGAGAAAGGCAGAGAGAGAGACAGAGAGAGAGAGAGAATATCTGGTTTCAGATTTGCTAACTACACATTTCTGCCCAAATTCTAAATATTTTTAGGTACACATTTAATTTCATTTTATTTTTAATTTCCCAAACATCCAATAATTAAGACTTTTGTAGACAGGAACTAGACTTCTGCTAGAGATGAGGCATATGCAGATGTTGAAATATAATGCTGTACACCTGAAATCTAGATGTTATAAGCCACTGTTGCTTCACTATTTTTTAAAAGACATTGCTTTTCTTTTTCTTTTTTAAAAAATGCATTATTTTTAGTGACATAACGGTCTACTATCCATGACTGAACTACATTCCCCCGGAGTCTGCGGCACAGTCCTTGGCAGTGGCCTGAATTTCATGCTGAGAGTAATCTGAACAGCCGGCAGGGTTCCCAGCATTTGCAGACTAGTCTCTACGACCCCGAAACATGTTTTCCCCCACTGCGGGCGCATTTTCTTTAGGGGCCAGAGGAGATGCCTTGTGAAGGCTACGGTCCTGGTTCTGAGGAGTCCCGCCGTGTAAACTACATCTCCCAGAAGCCCCTGCGGCACCGCTCGCCGAGCGCTGTGGAGAACCGCGCGCGTCGAGCCCCGCGGAGTCCCTGGTTTCTGAACTACATTTCCCAGAGCTCCTTGCAGCCCCCGCCCCCTACGAGCGCCCCGAAGTGCCTGCGGGCGGACGCGCTGCCGGCGCTAAGCGTTTTCTAGGTTCTGCTTCCCCTGGACGTCGCGGCGAGTAACCTCAGCCCTTGCGCCGCCCCCCGACGTCCTGTAGGTGGTTGGGTCCCCGCGGTGAGTTGGTCGCATCCCAGGAGGGAGCCCGCGCGGGATGCGGCGGGGGATGGCGAGTGAGGAGGGTGCCAGGGGCGCGGAGGCCCGAAAAGGCGCGGAGGCCTGTGGCTGCGGAGCGGCTGCAAGGGGAGGGAGAGCGAGAGCTGCGGTCGCGGGAGCCTGGGGCCCGGCTGTGACGCACTCGGGCGCGCGCGGGAGGGTGTGCGCGCTGCGGCCGCGCGAACGGCGGGCCGGGCCGTCCCCGGGAATGGGGTGCGTGTGGGAGCGTCGTCGGAGGGCGGTGACGCACTTGCGCGTGAGCGCGTGTCACCCGGCCGGACAGTGTCCCCGTAACCGGCACGCGAACGTGGGCGCGTCTGTTGGGGGAACGCGAGGATCTGGGCCCCGCCAGTTACCTGCAGGTGCGCCCCGCAGGGTGGGGCGAGGAGAGGTGGCAGTGCCCGGATGTGACTGGCTGCGCATCAGATGTGCTTTGCCTTCCTGCGGGCGGGCAGAGCCGGGCACCCCGGCTCTGGCGAGGGTGCCCCTGGGTGGGGCAGGGTCAGCGCGTGCGGCAGAGTGTGCGATGGGGACGCTGTGATTGGGCGGAATTGTGACGGGCCGCGTGGCCTCCTGTGAGCCTGGGTGTGCGGAGTGTCACCTGGAGCGCTGATGGCCGCTGCTTCTCTGGCTTCGCCTTCCAGCCGCGTGGCGCCCGGCTAGGCGCTGGGGCTCCAGCGCCTGGACCATCATGAAAATCACCAACAAGATGGGCACAGATAGATCCTTAAAATGACAGTTTTAAAATTGTTTTCTATACAGGTTACCTGAATGACAGGATGGGAAAGACTTAAGAATAAGATTATTTTTTGAAGGAAAGAGGTGGGGTAGAGAAGGTGGGGTAGAGAAATGCTCCCTATTTTAGAACCTCGATTACTAGAGTCCATAATAATTAGATCCCAGGGCCCTCTTATTTCTGCAAGGTTTTAGATGTGACATGGGGACAGGTGTGACCTTGGAAGCTGTTATGCTTATCTGATGTGCTTGGAACAGCCCTAGAGTCTCATTCTGTCTTCTTCCCCCCAGGCCAGCTGTCCTCCAGAAAAAGCATCTGGAGAAGGAAGATTTGTTATACTTCTTAAAATCAATGCAAAGCAAAGAAAAAAGAAAGAAAGAAAGAAAGAAAATCAATCCCCTAAGTAGCTCATAAAGAAACTGGAAATGTAAATGTATATTCCAAAGATAAATTACTTTTGAAATTTGGTATGTATGTTTCCACTCTTCCCCTTTCCTAAGTGTGTGTGTATGTGTGTGTGGCTTGGGGGCATTAAATCCTAATCATATGAGTGAACCAAAGACTCTCCTGATCTTAGTTTACAGAAGGAACTTACTCAGCCACTATACTAATGTGCTTGTGCAAGGTGAGAGCTCTCCAGCTATCTCATCTTGCTTTGAAAAAAATCTCCTACCTGCTAGGATTAGAGCTACATCATGAAACTAATCCCATGGCAACAAACGATTTAGAAGGATCACGTTTCACAATTAGATTGTCTCGGATTTTGATGTTTCTCTCACAGGACATGACAGAAATCACTGGCCTATTACAAGCATGGACTGTAAAATCACATTTCCAAGGACACATCTATAAAACAAGTATGAGGTGGCAGTAGTTACAAATGGTCACTTAACTTTCCCCCAAGAGAGTCAGCCTCTTGCTAATGTTCTTAATTTGATTCTTCTCAGTTTGATTCTTGGATCTGGAATTTTGTTACAGAATCTTGTCCCTTTTGTTGCTGGTGGGGAAGGAGCATTTCCTCCTTAGGTGTCTTAGAATCTTTTATTGCTGGTATTGTTAATTGAAACGAACTTCACTTTTAAGAGGCTCTGAAAGTTTTCAGTTCGCATTACCTAGATGGCAGGTTTGAGACTCACCCATTCAGCTTAAGGAAAAAGGAAGGAGACTGGAGTGTCTTCTATTAAAAAGGATTAAAAGATGTGTGATTTTGTTGCTCTTGAGTAACTCCTTATTGTTGCATATTACTGTGTTTTATGTAGGTCAGCACCCCCATAGTTGAGACAGTCACACCTGGGAGGTACTGTTTACATCCCTGTCTTATCAGTGGGGAGCCTGCCTCTGTCAGGTCAGCAGCTGTCCGCTCCCTTTCGCATTTCGCATCCGAAATGCATCCCGCAGAGCCTGTGCGCCTGACCTCACCGGGACCTCTTCTGCCTTTTAAGCCTCCCTTCCTCACGTGGGAATTCATCTTAAGGTCCTTCTCAGTATAAATCAGTATCACTAATAAATGTATGGTATGGCCTCCCAGAAGCCACTCACTAATCTGTCCTCTACTACAAGACATTGATGTTTTCATGGTTCATTCTTTAAAATGAGCTTCTGGAATATTTGAATAAAATTAATGCATTGGTTCAGCGTATACCCTGGTTGTGACGTTATACTCTAGCGTGGGGGGGTCATTACCATGTGGTAAACTAGGTAAAGGATACCCAGGATTCTTCTGTATTTCTTACAACTGCATGTGAATCAACAATTATCTCAATTTTTCAAAAAGGTATCCCATTAAAAAAAACTCTCTGAACATTCTTACGCATATAGTTACACACTATTATAGCTGTTACTCTGGGGTGCACTCCACAAGTGGAATTTTTGTTAAGTGTCTACCATATGCCTGACCCTGGAATTACAGGCTGGCTGGAGGGACACTGCTTTGCTTATAACCCAGCAGGGAAGGGAAGCTGGACAGAAGACGTGTCAGGCGGCCCGTGTTCGCACCCGGAGGCCGCAGGCGCTGCGCCTTGGGGCGGCATTCTCACCTTAGCCACCGACAGCAAACAGCCTAAACTCGGCCCTCCGTGGAAATCAATTGGATTTCTGCATTCTATAGCTTGCATTTTTTTGAAATGTTTGATGCAAAGTGAAAACTAATAGCATAAGATGAATTTGGAGTCACCTGCAGGACATCATGGCTCAAAGGACAAGTTCAGAAGTAAAATCACCCTCCCCTCAGGACAGAAACTGGGCGACAGCAAGACAACCCTCAGTAGGGTTGTAGGACTTCACTTAGAATCTTTGCCGTTTTTCCCCAGTCAGTTCTCCAACTTATACACATGTATCAAAGAGTTGGCTTAGGTGTTAGCAGTGAAAGGAGAGAAAGGTTATTCAGTAAAGTGTTCCAAAGATAATACAGTCTAAGCTTTTTCTGCAAGTTCAAGAGGAGACTTTTTAAAAAGAAAATTTTTTCTTTTAAGTCTGCCTCTTAGTAAGTTTGAAAGAAATAGATGCACCCACATATTTTTTCTTGTTACATTTTAAAAGCAAGTGCTCGGGTTAATTAGGAAAAGGAAGGGAATGATGCTTGCACAGACACAAGGGCAGAAAGAGCTGCCACACATTTTCTTATCTGTATCTACCAACCTGATGATGGTGCTTGTCACACACTTGCTGAGGTGTATACTTAAGCAAAAGAAGAAAACCGAGGGCCTTCCTGGTGGTGCAAGGGGGTAAGTCTAAGCACCATGAGGCTATCAGCAGCCTCTGCAGCACGAGTCTGATCCCCGGCCAGGGAGCTTCCCACATGGCGCAGCAGACCTCTCCTGTTACCCCGCTGCTCCCCTCAGCAGTGGACTTCAGTAGATCTGTCTGTTCTGCTCCCACTTTGTCTCTGGGGAATCCTCTCACCTCACTCCCCACCTCTGGCCTGCAACCCAGCTCTTGTATGCACAAATAAATTAATCTTTAAAAAAAAAGAAAAGAAAACCAAGGCTAGATCTGGAATCTGGCTCAACCACTCCTTAGACACACTCAAAGTCAGTGAAAGGCAGGCCCGTGGCTGCCTGCTTCAGGCCGTGCTTCTGGAGGAGCGCGGGCACAGGCTTCCCAGAGTCCTCTCCTGGGCAGACACAGTCCCGCAGTGGCCGCACGAGGACGTGGGGTCTAGCAGAGACGCTCCTCGCGCCAGGGGCCCAGGGCTTCCGTAGCCCAGGGTCGCGACAGACCAGAACTGCGGACTCCCAGAGGAAGCGAGCGCTAAGCATAAACCACACTGCACGAAGCTGCAGAACTGTGAGCCTTGCTTCCCAGCGGGGGGGCGCTGGGGACACTCAGGAGTCCAGCCGGGCCCGTGCGGCAAGCCAGCCTCGGGGCAGCAGTTCGGACCTGCCCCGCGAAGCGCCCTGCACAGGGGTCTTTATGTTTCTCTGCTTGTTACTTCTTTCAGCCAGGTCTTGTGGTGGGTTTTCCTGCGTGTGTGTGTGTGTGGGTGTGTGTGTGCACCCTGTATGGCTACACATAA
The DNA here is from genome assembly GCA_004024925.1 of Scalopus aquaticus. NCBI lineage: Eukaryota > Metazoa > Chordata > Mammalia > Eulipotyphla > Talpidae > Scalopus > Scalopus aquaticus. The sequence goes on along the minus strand of PVIJ01018000.1, from coordinate 18,127 downwards.
AAGAGCAAGTGTGTATTTTCTATGCTACCTATTTGCATAAGACTTTTGTAAATGTATTATTATATCCTGCTTTGGGAGCCTGAGTTTTTCCTAGTGACAACAGGTCTGAAATCGTTTCCCTGACCGCACGGATCTCTTCCAGCTCAGTGTCGAGTAACCGCTTCGTGCTCTCTCACCGGCACTGCCGGGCTCTGGACTCGGTGCTGACCACTGCCCCGCAGCTCCTGCCGCCCCTGCCCGCCGCCCTGTCTCAGCCCACAGGGCCCGACCTGAGGCCACCAGAGGTGCAGACCCCCAGGTGCTGGGGCTAGAGGGTGCAGGAGGTGTGAGCACCTGGTTCAGGTTCAGGTCGCAATTCTGACCCCAACTGCAAAGTTCAGGAGTTTCCCAAAACCACCGTCAGGTTTCAGAGGAAGGACCCGCATGCTGTGCAGAGACCTGTCCTGCCAGTTACGATTCAGGACAGAAAGGAAGGGCGAGGAAGGGGACGCCAGAGCCTGGGGTGGAGGGGTGGGCAGCATCCGGCATCGACGTCCTTGCCGCGGCCGGGCGGCCCCCAGGAGGCTCCGCTGAGCTGCCCTGTGCAGTCTTCCCCGGGCCTCCTGCTGTGCGCGTGGCTGACTGCCGTGGACACCCCGTCTCCAGCTCAGCTGTGTCCCTCGAATCACCTGGGTGTGGCCAGCCCCTGCGCCCAGCAAGACGTTCGTTCATATTAGGTATGATCCAGATTGCCTCTTGGAGGCCGAGGGCAAAGGTTAGACCTCTCTTTGGTCAAGGTCAAATTCTTCACTACGTACCCCCACCAAGGAGCTGGCCAGGAAGCTAAAATGTCAAGGCGAAAAATAAGCAACAGCCCCTATGTTTAGTGCTGTACAACTAGGTTTCCTGGGATTTCAGGGTTACCGCCCCCCTCCGCCAGTGCTCTTGTGTTCCTCAGATGTGTCTGATTTATATGTAGGTGCTGGAGGGAAGGGAGGGTGAGGTTCTTTGGACGTAAAGATGGAGGAGGCCGTATTTCGGCAGCCCAGGGTTACTCTTTAATGCTGCTTTTCCGTCCCTAGCTCTGGGTCCTCTGGATTTTCTCTTCAGTGAAGGGGACCAAAGAAGCCCCATCAGTTCTTAATTGTGAAACTATGGCCCACGTAAGTATGTATTCCTCTTTGCTTCAAGTCTACTATTACATGTAGATCCTGTTGGCTTTTTTTTTTTTTTTTTTTTTGCATTTTAAAAGGACAGGTTTATTAGGAAAAGGAAAGAAGACCTTGCACAGACACAAGAGGGCAGAAAGAGCTGCTGCTGCAAAGGGAGAGGTTTGTAAAGAGAAACGCCTGCACAGTCACAGGCGGGCGGGGGCCCTCCCTGTTGCCTGTTTTTAAAGTGAATTTTCCTGAAGCCTGTCCAGGGGCGCTGCTCACTCCTACTTCCGGGGCGTGCTGTCCCAGGGAATTCTGACACCCCACACCCGTGCCCACACTGCGGCTGACAGGTCTACTGGATCACTGAGCTAACCTTGCAGCCTCCTGTGTGCTTTCTTCAGCGTCAGCAGTAAGGAGCAGGGCCGGAGGCAGTCCCTCGAGAGAGGGGACGGGCCGAGTCTCTGGTTTGATGAGTTAGCCACGGCAGTCCCATCTGACCGCAGGAGGAAACCAAAAGTCTCTACGGATTTTTTTTCCAGGCAGATAAGAGGGGATCTTCATACTGCTAGTCTGTCAGCGTGTGGTGAGAACACAAGCTTCGCGAGGCCGTGGCGTCGGAGACTGTCACCAGGGCCTGTGGCCTCAGACCACATCCTTAGAGGGAGCACGAGAAACTCCCACGAATCACTGTGGGTGACCAGACCTCTGTGTGCTCCCCAAACGATTCTGATTTCCTAGGTCAGGGCAGAGAGTTTCCTATATAGAAGTAACAGACGCGCATGTGCTCTTGGAACCGGGAAAGACCTCAGTTCTCTGTTCTGCCTAAGTGTTTCACTGCTATGATTAAGTCAAATCCATAGGTATGAGGGGACAAAAAATGCTGTTGTCATTACAGAGGAAGACGAGATAAATTGGCCAAATGATGAACTTGAGACCTGAGAACACTTACACGTGCACACCCTATTTTCAAAGCTAAAAGAGCAAAACTCTAGGAACAGTTTTCCTGTTCCCTTAAAGGGAAAAGGGACACACAGGAACCCATACTGGCTGAGTTTACGGGACAGACACGTGGCAGACTCCTTGTCACGGGGAAGGAAAACCGGCCCGTTGTACCCATTTTGCCAGCGCGGTGGGGCCCAGGCTCTCAGGCTCTCGTGCCCCAGCCCGCGCGCCAGGTCCTCCCTGGCCGAGAGGGACCCCCTCATCCTTCACCTTGCATCTGTCTCTTCACTTCGTCAGCGGTGTGTGGGTTTGTGTCCTCAGGGTCTGGTGACCTTCTCGGACGTGGCCATCGACTTCTCTCAGGAGGAGTGGGCGTGCCTGGGCCCCGCGCAGAGGGACCTCTACTGGGATGTGATGCTGGAGAACTACAGCAACCTGGTCTCGCTGGGTGAGTGGCCGGCTTCACACAACCCCTGGAGCGCCGGCTCCTCCCTTGTGAAGTCCAAGACACTCTTTGAAGAAACTCGGTGAATTTCTTCTTCCTGTCGCCAAGGAATGTTTCGTTGAGTTGGCAATGGGCTGGACGTAGCTCCCTCTTCTCACCCACTAGTAACCTTTGGCCTCTCCCCTAACTACCTCTCTTCCTTAATGACCAAAGGATGAATTCCAATTCTGGAATATTTATTTCACGACCATCTTCAAAGAAACCAAGCTTCATGCTATGCCATCACACTTAACCCAAACTGCAGTACCTTGGAGACCCATCATTAGGGAAAATGGCCCAAGAGTGACTTGATTTCTCCCTAGTAAGTCAGCCTCTGTGTTCGATGTTGGTTGAACAGACAGAATCCGTGTAAAACCAAACAGCATATCCCACTTGATGCTCATTCACGTAAAATGAAAGTTAGGCTCCATCAACTTCTAGTTAAACGTTGAATGTCACTACCATGTAAACATCTCAGGAAACTCCTCACTTTTCTGTTAGCAAAATAGCAGCAATATTATTAATCACTGAAAAGATAGTGGGAATTGTTCTAAGCACTATGTGGATGTGGATGTAGAAGTGCATTTCATTTCATTCTTCGAAGTTCGTGAGGTGGGCGCCCTTATTTTGTCTAGTTAATAGAGGAGTATACCAGGGCACAGCAGAGGAGACCGCAGTGAGAACTGGACATAGGAATCGTGGTCACAGAATCCATCCTCTCTCAACTACCACGTTCTGCTTGCCTTCAGAAGTTTAAAATAAGACATGTCCCCTGCCTATCCTGACCCACCTTTTGATTCTTTAATCCTTTCTCTTTTTGAAGTCTTGGTAATTTTGTCTTTTAGGTTGTTAGGTATGACTCAAGTTCCGTCAAAAAAAAACTTGAGTTAGCTGTAATGTGCCATTTCTTTTTTGAAAGCAGTTCCCTTCACATCTAAGCCAGATGTGATTGTCATGTGGGAGCCAGGGAAAGAAACTTGATAGCTGTGAGAGAAAAGACAGTGCAGGGAAGAGCGGGAGCCAGTCTCTCTAGGCCCATCATCATCCCAGTGAGCAGCCGGGCTGGCAAGGAGAAGACACGTCCCTGAAGCCCCGGGAAAGCTCCCCACACAGACCCAAGGCCTCTGGAGAAAAAATAACCACCTTGGCAGGGCCAGTCCTGAGCCCCCCTTTGGTTCGTGTTAATAGGAACATCTCCATGATTTCCCCCTCCAGCGGTGCCGGCCGTGGGACCTGCATTTGAGTGCGAGCCCTGGGTGACGCCTGAGTGTTCTGTTGGAGTTTTGTTTCTACGAGAGACGATTTCAGTTTGAGGTTAGGTTTGGGTTTTCTTGTTTATTTTGGTTTCCTTCAGGGGAAACAAAAATGTTCATTTTCTTCCAGATTTGGAGTCCCCATATGAGACCAAGAATTTACCTAAAGAAAAGGGCGGCTGTGAAAGAAAATTTCCCAAACGGAACTCAAGTGGAAAAAGTAAAGCCCCTGTCTTTTACTGGATGTGTGAAGGTGAGTTTGAAGGACCACAGGGCCCTCGAGAGGGATATTTGAATGTAGCGGTAATCAACTGTGGGAAACCGCCCACTTACAGGGAAAGTACATCTGCTAGACCACAGAGACATAACAGGGAGAATTCCTATGAATGCAAGGAGTGTGGGAAGGCCTTCAGTCGGAGCTACCAACTTACCCAACATCAGAAAATCCATACTGGTGAGAAACCCTATGAATGTAAAGAGTGTAAAAAGGCCTTTCGCTGGGGTAATCAGCTTACTCAGCATCAGAAAATTCACACTGGCGAGAAACCTTATGAATGTAAGGACTGTGGGAAGGCCTTTCGCTGGGGCTCGAGCCTCGTCATTCATAGGAGAATCCATACGGGTGAGAAGCCCTATGAATGTAAAGACTGTGGAAAAGCCTTTAGACGTGGCGATGAACTCACTCAACATCAGAGATTTCACACCGGCGAGAAAGACTATGAATGTAAAGACTGTGGGAAGACCTTTAGCCGGGTGTATAAATTAATCCAACACAAGCGAATCCACAGTGGTGAGAAACCCTATGAATGTAAAGACTGTGGAAAGGCCTTCATTTGTGGCTCAAGCCTCGTTCAACATAAGAGAGTTCACACCGGGGAGAAGCCCTATGAATGTCAAGAATGTGGGAAGGCCTTTACGCGAGTCAACTACCTTACTCAACATCAGAAAATCCACACTGGTGAGAAGCCTCACGAATGCAAGGAATGCGGGAAGGCCTTTCGCTGGGGCTCAAGCCTCGTTAAACACGAGAGGATTCACACCGGCGAGAAGCCATATAAGTGTACAGAATGCGGGAAGGCCTTTAACTGTGGCTATCACCTCACTCAACACGAAAGAATTCACACTGGTGAGACGCCTTATAAATGTAAGGTGTGTGGAAAGGCCTTTATTTACGGGTCAAGCCTTGTTAAGCATGAGAGAATTCACACGGGGGTGAAACCCTATGAATGTAAAGACTGTGGAAAGGCCTTCAGTCATGGCCATCAGCTGACACAGCATCAGAAAATTCATATGGGTGAGAAACCTCTTGAATGTAAAGAAGCTGGAAAGACCTGTGATCCTGTCAAGCTTCACAGAGACCATCAGAAGATGCATACGGTTGAAAAAAGATCTGTGGAAGTCACCATACAACAGAAAGAAGAGTCATGATATAACTTAACAGACAAAAGCCTTCGTTGTCACTCTGGCTGATGGGTATCACAGCAGTCAGGTTGCGGACAAACCTGCAGACTGGAGAAATCACTTTTTCACAATGATCACATCATACTCAGTGTAGGTGATTTTTTCACTGGATAGTTTCATGAGTACACAGAAACCTTCCAGTGCCATTCAATCCCTGTCACATTGCAGATTCATTCTAGAGAATACTGTGCTAACAAAGCGTAACGTGGGAAAGCCTTTCATCCCGGTACCTACCCTCCCTGTTACCGGCAGCATCCCACCTCCTTGCTCCTATGAGACACTGGGACTGTCACTTACTACCCTGTGCATTTGTAAAGTGGGATTACCACACTTACCTATAACTGCTGTGGTGGTGACTGAGTCTGGTACATGTAAACTCCTTGAAAGTATATCTGGAATATTGTGTCAGTTCAATAAATATTAGCTGTTGTTTGTATCATTACCATGAGTGTTGTTTTTAGTGAATTATTACAAGAAGAACCCCCAGGGGTGTAATGGGTTTAGAAAAAACTATCAAATTTCTAGAAGAAAGTGTAGATTACAGTCAGAATTTCTTAGTACATAGAAGGCATAAAACAAAATTAACAATAAAAAATGAAACCAGGGGCCTCCCTGGTGGTGCAACGGGTTAAGTCTCAGCACTACAAAGCTATCCGCAACCAATGCAGCACGAGTTCGATCCCCAGCCAGGGATCTTCCCACATGGCACAACAGACCTCTCCTGCCTCGCCCACTGCTCCCCTCAGCAGTGTGTTTCCTTCGATCTGCCTGTTCTGCTCCCCACTCTGTCTCTGGTGAGCCCTCTCGCCGCCCCACGCCTCTGGCCTGCACCCCAGCTTGTGTGCATAAATAAATAAATCTTTAAAAAAAAAAAGAAAAGAAAGACTCAAGTCAGTTTTAAAACCAATTAAGTGGGGAAAGACCAGAGGGGCTTGAGCGAGCACTTCACAGGAGAAGATTACCAGAAGGCCAGTAATAAGTGACTTGTGTTCAACATCATTTCCCATCAATGAAACGCAACGAGAAACCACGACAGCATGTCGCTAGACACCAGGACGCTAACACGAATGCTGCCTACCCGCCGACTGCTGTGAGACACTCAGACAGGTCCTGAGCAGGAGGGAGCTGGACCAGCACAGCTGAACCTCTGCCACATCCCAGAGGCCCACCATGGGGCAGGGAGGGGGTGCTCAGGAGGCGAGGGAGGGCTCTTCCTGGAAGGGGGCCTGGAGAGCTGAGTGCGGTTTGACTTGGAAGGGATTGAGCTCTCTTAAAATGGCCTGTCCTGGGAGGACAGACTGTCTTGGGGAAAGTACGAGAGCCACTGTGGGTATCTGAGAATATGGGTGGGAGAGGACTAGGCCCCATGGCAGTGAGCTTGAAAAGCTGGAAGAGGGACTGACAAGCCTGGTACATGGGGTGGGGGGAGGGAACGCACAGAGCTCAGGGACTGAGAAGAAAAGGCGTCTGCAGGGTGCGTTCGAGACCCGAGGACTCGAGTGCTCAGGAGAACAGCCCAGGAGAGAATGGGGCGGCGGGTGGGGGGGCTGCCTAATGCCAACGGGAGCCCCTGGGCACGGGGAAGGCTGAGGCAGAGCCCGAAGGGGTGTCCAGGAAAGGCGTCGAAGGGCACAGAATTGGCTTTAAGTGGGACTGACTGACCTCGGTGCGGCTACATTTCAGTGAAAACTTCTTAGTTCTTCTTTCTGTACCTCAGTGTTAGGAAGAGGTTGGGGACTTGAACCCTCTGGGGAAGGGGGATGAGCGTAAGGAATATGTGCAGTGGGGGGCGCCAGACCTCCGTTTCAGAGCTGGGCTCTTTCAGGACGAGTTTTCTCCGTTATCAGTAATCCTCCTAAAGGAGCCGCTTTCCTTGCCCCTCTGCTCCTGGGGAGCTCCAGGGCCCCCCGCCGCTTCAGATTACAGGTGTGGGCGGGCGGTGTCCCTCAGGCTTTTCTGCGTGACCAGAAATGAAGGGCCAGGGCGAGCGCAAAGCAGGCGGGTGCCGGGGAGGCGGGGTGAGCGGTGACTGTCGACGAGGCCGGGCTACCTCTGAGTTGCTGAGACTGTTCTGGCCCCAGATGGAGGTGATGCTTACGCAACAATGTGAATGTCCTAAGTACCACTAAATTGTACACCTTACATAATTCAAATAATCACTCTGTAGCTGCACTTTACACCACACTGAAAGTCAATTACACCTCACTAAAGCTGGGGAGAACGTGGTCCATTCTGTGTGACTATTCACGCAATTAAACATCTTTGGCCTCAGTACGGAGGAAGAGCTTGGCCGTCTAACTCGTCGTTTCTCACTACGGATTTGGCCTCCCACGTGGCATTTGGTCAGGACTAGAGCAGTCTGACGTCACTATGGGCAGCGGGTGTGAGTGGCATCCAGCGGGTAGAGACCAGGGGTGCTGCTCAATATCCGCCAATGATTTAAAAACCCCGCCATGCCCAGAACAGCTCCCCACAGTGGTGTCCCAGAACGTCATCAGAGCTTGGGGCCCCGTCTTGTCTTCCCGTCTCTCCCACCACAGACCCTTTCTCTGGTCTCCAGTTCAACCCCCATGGTGGCCACCTCCAAACAGCCCCACCCTAGTCCCGCCCACACCCCAAATCCCTGTCCCAGCTCACCAGTGAGCAGCAGCACCTGGCCCAGGGCAAAGAAGTCTGGGTACTTGGCCGGGGGGTGGGGTAAGTGCAGAGAGAGGCTTCCCTCCAGGGCCCCGGAGATGTGGCTCCCGATCAGGCGGTCAAAGCTGGCGCTCCAGGCCCTGGCCACGCTGGCCGCACCTGGGGACAGAGAGGGGCTCCTTGGCCAAGAGGAATTAAACACCTACTGTGCGCCTCAGGATATGTTTTGGGGAAAAGGACCGAACCCAATAACCTAATCTCAACGGTTTCTTTTCTTGGGGTAAGGAGAGAGGACACGAATGATTTACAAAACATGTCCAATAGCATGTTGGAAGGAGGGACAAAAAAACAATAAAAGGGATCAGCTGTCACAGTAAAAGACACTCGGAGGTGGACCCGGGAGCGGGTTTGTTTAACGGGGCCGGAGGTTCGGTGCTGCGAGGCGGCAGTGTTCGGGAGACGGGCGCCCCCACGCCAGCTCACTCCTGCAGCCGAGGGGCACTTTCAAAGCGGGTTAAATCGGTCAATTTTCCCTTCTATGTATGTCACCGTCTTTTGGGAAATGCAGCCAGTGACAGAACCAGCTAGCACAGTTGCTGGGCGCAGCCAACGCCAGGGCGTGTGTACAAGTCCCCCCACGCTGCAGACCGAAATCAGCCCCCCGCCAGGGTGCACTTACGCGACGGGACGGAAACGGGGCAGAGGCAACGGGCGCTTCCGAGAAGCCGCGGCGGGCCGTCCTTCCTCAGGCGCTGTCCCCGGCGTCCAAGCAAAGGTGGCGCCGCAAGATGGCGCTGCCGCTCCAGGGGGACCCCGGGAGGCGCAGCGGAGGGGCACCCGGCAGCGCCACCTGGCGGCGGGAGGCTCCAGGGACTTGGCCCCAGACCTTCTCCGCCACCGAACCCGGAGCCACCGCGCGCCTTTGGGTCACCAGCTCCTCGGACCACGCAGCCAGTGTCCGCCGTGCTCCCTGCCCACTCACTGCTCCCCGCTCCTGCTTCGGGGAGCTCCACCACCGACCACCCTCATCCTGAGCCGGGCGCATGCACGGGAGCGACGCCTCAGTGGGCGCCACAGCTCTCTTCTATCCGGGGTAGGGGTGTTTGTGGGTGGGAGCCGGTTGTCCCTCGGTTTTGGAGGTGCCGCGGCTGGACGGCCTGTGCCCACCAGCGGGCACCCCAACAGTCACCGCCCAGGGACCCTGGCTCTGCGCACAAGAGGACCAAGCCCCGAGCTGTTCCCCTTGTTCCTGGAGGAGCGGTACTGACGGAGCTACGGACGGCAGAAACCCAGCAGGCGGCTGAGAACATGGCCCACGCTGCGGTCAGGGCGGCCGCCTGAGGCGGTCAGGGCGCCTGGCCTGCCCACCCACTCGTTCGTCAGGACAGGTCAGTCGGGTGCCTCTGGCAGCGGAGGGGCGGCACCCAGGAGAGAGGGCCTCCCGCGCCTCCATCAGCTGTCCGCACCCAGCTGCTACTTGGGCAGCGCTGCCCAGGGACTCACGTTCAGACCCCAAACACCGTGACAAGTTGGGTTAAGTCGCCTCTGCAGCAGATTGTGGTTTTTATTTGGCCTCTTACCTGGTTGTGTTTTTCCCTTAAACTCATGAATGAGGCACATCCAGACCCGCCTGACTAGACGTCCCAGGACCCACACAAAAGGGGAGGTATTTGCAGACACACGTTGGGTGAACCCATGGAGGAACAGAAACTATTCCTCCAGAGAAAGCCCACGTGCCTCAGGGAAGGGGAGCCATGCAGATGACCTCCTGAGAACCCCAGAGAAAACTCGAGATTGACCAATCTGACACTTGGGGACAGGGTGGTACTGCAGGAGGCATTTTTTTTTAAGAGTTATTTTGGCATACACAAACTGGGTGTAGGAGAGCGGTGCCGGGGGGAGAGGATTCAACAGAAGCAGAGTGGGGAGCAGACCTGGCGGATGGACAGAAATCCACTGCTGAGGGGAGCAGCGGGCAGACAGGAGAGGTCTGCGGCGCCATGTGGGTCAGACCCTGCCCTGGAAATCATGCTGCAGGGGCGCTGATACACTGATAGCGAAGAAACTAAACCCTTGTGCCACCGGGGAGGGCCCTGCAATAGGCATTCTTAACAGACTCAAGTGGGAAAACTTCACAGAAGCCAAAACTAGGGCGCATGAGGCGAGAGGTGTGGGGACTGAAGGACCGGATGAGGACTTGCACCGGATGAGTCTGATTTAACTTGGACAGATAGTTGCCCTTGATGAAGAGAAGTCGCTTAAGTCTGTTCATGAAGATTGGCCATTGACCCCTGTGGCTGGTCTCACCTAAGGAGTTCAAGTCAATAGTCAGGCCACAGCTCTCCACATTCTGTAAAGGGTCTGTGCTCACAAGCAAGCTGTATTTGGGGGGGTGGGGGGGAGGTCGCAGCAGGACCCAGAAACTGGTAACAGCCTGCCTAGGCTCCATCCAGCTACTTCAAAGACTGACTTCAAGGACCAAGAGGCGACTGAAACTCCCTGGTCGCAGAATACTCCGTGCGGCCCTCTGCCCGTTGCCCCGCGGGGCGCTGGTTTCTCTGGGTGGCTTCTCTGTGCGAGCCCTTCCTCAGTCTCCCCTGATAGTGTGTGGGGTGCATGGAGAGGCCTCCTCCTGCCCTTCCTGCTCCTGCCCCAGCGACCCCCGCTGCAGGACTGTCCCCGAGACGCCCCCACCCCCAGCCCTTCCCCAGCCCCGTCCTCCTGCCCAGTCCTACAGGTTTTGTTACAGGGCAGGAGAGGGGCACCCCCAAAACCCCAGACATGCCCTGGTCTAAATGGGTTCTGCCATCCGCCACATCAATATAAAGCATTTAGGACCTTTTGTGGAAACCAGATCTAATACAATAATCTAATACAATTAGAAAAGACAAAGAATATATATTCCAAGTCAAGCACCCAATGCTATCCAGCTCCTTGTGGGCAAAAGTCCACCCAAACGGGACTGGCCCAAAGCAAGTCTCGAAAGCCTGCCACAAGTCTAGAACAGCTTTTGGCAGGGACCCACACACAAGGGTCAGAAACAGCCAGACACTTCTGCGAGGAACCAAAATACCTTTCGGCAGGGACCCATCCAAAAGGGTCAGAAACAGACAGTTCTGAGAGGAACAGAACAAAATCAAAACCAAAATCAACACAGCCATCGTTAACCTCCCCACGGGTCTCTCACCCACGTCTATTTCAATCAGTCCAGGCCAGTGCAGCTTCTTTGCAAGTCTCTCAGCTCCTTGGGCCTCTGCTGGCTCCATCCTTCTTCCGTCTCCTCCTGTCCTCTGTGTGCGTCCTGTGTGTGTCGTGTTTCTCTTCTCAAGAGAATATCCCGCTCACCTCCACCCTGCCTTGGGTGGGACAGGGAACCTGGGACACACCCTTTTTTCTGGGACCACCCTGTTACACTAGGAGCTTCGGGGGGAAGATCACAGGGGAGTCCTGACAGCACTTCCCGCGCAGCAGCACAGCAGCAGAGCAGGGTGGCTCCCTCTGCCCACACGTTTGGCCCAGTGCGCCTGCGGTCTCCCCACTGCGCCCCTGCGGTGAGCCCCGCGCAGCTGAGGCTCTGCTCCCTGCCCGCTCTGGGTCCCCCAGGGGCCGGGCCCGCCCTCCCTTCCACCGAAAAGTTCCCATGGAAGTGAAGACAACTTCTGCTCTGCTCTCTCCAAGTCTCCTTTATTCAGACCACTCCAACCGCAAATACTTGACTGCCACAGTAACACACATTTGTGACTAGATTAATTTCGATTTTGTTTACAACATCTGACATTTCTATCAGAAAATTTTTATCAATTGCCAAACATCAACACAGTGAATATATATAAAATGTCATCCCCACCAACCCCCTGTGCCCACACTCCAGCTGCCTCTTCCTTTGGTTTCTTTCAATTTAACATCGTTAACTTAAGGATAAGAGATGTTGAAACCAACAGGCTTCCTGTGTGAATTTTCTAAACAAGAATTCTAAGTTCTCTCAGAACTGCCCCAGATCCATAAATTAAACTGGCCTCAACGTACCAATTACACCGTAAAGATCATACACGGAAGGGCTCAACAGAGTGTCTAATCGCACTCAGGAAAACCACTTAGCAGGCAGGATGCAGAAGCCTACCCCTGCAAGAGTATACTTGGGTATACTCATTGTCTTAAAACACAGCACCTTCTTCTGTCGTTTCCAGAAGACATTTGTACCTCTGGACAACAGGGCATGAAAATATCAAGAAAGATGAAGGTTTTCCTACATCCTCATGTGGAAGCAGTATTATTACTTGTGTTGAGAGACTGTAGCCAGAGCTCAGGTACATGGTTCTCATCATGGAAGACAATGAAAAACTCAAGACGTGTCTAATGGAAAAAGAATATGATGTTTGTGAACACAAGGCCAGGCTCTATCACACAAAATTGCAATGCTGTGCAAGTTCAAATGTAAGGAAGGAGGACTCTTGGGTGAACGTCTTTGTACCTTCAAATCCTTGATTCTAAGTTTTTCTGTTCTGGCTCGGTGATTTCTAAATTCATTGAGTGGTACCTTAAAGGAGAAAGCATTGCCACATCCTTTATATGCGCAGGGTTTCTCTCCAGTATGAGGTCACCGATGTCAAGCGAGGTTTGACTTACAGGAAGCATCTTACATTCTCTATACACGCTGGGCTCCTCCCCTGTGCCTTTTCTGATGGATAAGGAGGCCTGACTTTTGGGAAAAAGTCTTCTTACAATGTTTACATTCATAGGGCTTCTCTCCTGTGTGCGTTCTCTGATGGACAGTAAGGCCTGACTTTTGGGAGAAAGTTTTCTTACAATCTTTACATTCATAGGGCTTCTCTCCCTTGTGGCTTCTCTGATGCAAGAGGAGGCCTGACTTTTGGGAGAAAGTTTTCTTACAATCTTTACATTCATAGGGCTTCTCCCCCGTGTGCGTTCTCAAATGGACAATGAGGCCTGAATTTTGGGAGAAACTTTTCTTACAATCTTTACATTCATAAGGCTTCTCTCCCGTGTGCTTTCTCTGATGGACAATGAGGTGTTCCTTTCGGGAGAAAGTTTTCCTACAATATTTACATTCATAGGGTTTCTCTCCTGTGTGGGTTCTCTGATGGACCTTGAGGTGTGACTTTCGGGAGAAAGTTTTCCTACAATCTTTACATTCATAGGGTTTCTCCCCTGTGTGCCTTCTCTGATGGACAATGAGACCTGAATTTTGGGAGAAAGTTTTCTTACAATAGTTACATTCATAGGGCTTCTCTCCCGTGTGCGTTCTCTGATGAACAGTGAGGTGTGATTTGTGGGAGAAAGTTTTCCTACACTCTTTACATTCATAGGGCTTCTCTCCAATGTGCCTTCTCTGATGGTCAATGAGGTGTGACTTCCAGGAGAACGTCTTTCTACATTCTTTACATTCATAGGGCTTCTCTCCCGTGTGCGTTCTCTGATGGACAATGAGGTATGACTTTCGAGAGAACGTTTTCCTACATTCTTTACATTCATAGGGCTTCTCTCCCGTGTGCGTTCTCTGATGGACAGTGAGGCTTGACTTTAGGGAGAAAGTTTTCTTACAATCTTTACATTCATAGGGCTTCTCTCCAGTGTGTCTTCTCTGATGGACAATGAGGTCTGACTTTTGGGAGAAGGTTTTTCTACACATTTCACATACATAGGTGCTCTCTCCAGTGTGCCTTGTCTGAGCCACACTTCTCTGAGGCACATCATTGAAGACCGATTTCTGGGAGAATGTTTTCCTACATTCTTTAGATTTTTTAAAGGGTTTTTCTCCTTTGGGACTGCTGTGGTGAATATTGAAAGTTGACCTCCACTCGGAAGTATTTCGATATTCACAGCATTTGCCCACTTTGTGAGTTTTCTCATGCTTATCAAGGACTGACTTTAATGTGAGAGTATTCCTATATTGTTTATATTCATAAGGGTTCGATCCTGTTTGGTGACTCTGATGTACACTGGGTGCTGACACAAAGGGAAATGTTTTCTTATGCTCTTTACATTCACAACATCTCTGAATTGTGAGACGTTTCTTGCAGGTTTCACATGATTCATCAGGCGTCTCACCCATTTCAATGTCTGGATGCTTAGCGAGAAGAGACATTATATACAAAGTTTTAACACATCTACTATCTTCAGTGTTTTTCTCTACTATATGTTCTGTTCTCTCACGCCAAGTAAGGGATAATGTCCCCCTGGCATGTTCCCCACATGGGACATACTCATGGGGATCAACCTCAGAACTTCTATAAAAAATGAACTGTGTTTGTTTCTCAAAAGTCGTCCGCCCCCCTTGTTAGAGCTGTCATTCATCTCCCCGGGGAGCCATCTCTTGGACAAGGAGCCAGGCCTTTCCTGGGCTTCCCCATATTCCTTACATTTATGGGGATCTCTTCCGGAAGAGCTCTCCTATGTCTAGAGATCATTACCTCCTTGGTGAGGGCTTTCTCTCCTCTACTAAATCCAAACGCCTGCTGCAAAGTCTGAACTATCTCACACAGCCAGGAACTGCAGGTTAGAGGGAGGGTCTCAGGCCCGCCAGAGCAAAGCACCTCACACATAGTAAAGTCCTCGGGCATCACTGCTGAATAATCGCCATGATTTAGGATGCTTCAAAATAGGATTTGAGCTCAGCTGAGTGTTTTCCCTAAGTCACTTACCTCATCAGGTGAAGTTCTGCTCCTAACCAGCACAACTTTACAGAAACGCCTGCCCTGACCTTCCAGCTTGGTTTCCATCATGTCATGCAGAGTCTGGGTTTCTATAGTGAGATAAAAATAGTCCTATCTATAAACATCTAAGGTTTCTTGAGAAATACGCACATAAGTTAATATTTATGCCAGGAAAACAAGACTTTAAAAGTCAGTAAGTGGTTATCGACAGAACACCTAGAAATGTTTCCCTCCCTGTTCATAAAACAAATTTCATTATCGATTTTCTAACTTCAATTTAACAAAAAAAAAAAAAAAAAAGATTTTCTAATTTGTTTTACTGTTTTATTCATGAAGAAATTTTGGTCAATCAACTTGCCTATTTTCTAGTCCTAGCTTTCAGCTTGTAGCTCTTCACGAAACGCTTGTGTCTCTGTCGTTTCTCTGTACTTCTTTTTTTTTTTTAATTTATTTTTTATTTATACATACAAGCTGGGGTACAGGCCAGAGTCTTGGGGCGTCGAGAGGGTTCACCAGAGACAGAGTGCGGAGCAGAACAGGCAGATCAGAAATACACTGCTGAGGGGAGCAGCGGGCGAGGCAGGAGAGGTCTGCCGCGCCCTGTGGGATTCTCCCCGGCCGGGCGTCGAACCCGCGTCACCGCTGCCGACAGCTCCACAGCCCAGCGCTTAACCGCTGCGCCACCGGGGAGGCCCCTCTCTGTACTTCTATCTGTATTAAAGGAGTGTCAAATGCTGGCTGTATCTGCTAACTCAACTTTCGAAAAATGGCATGCTTCTCTGCATCAGGTACTCACTGGATGTGGAGGAGGCCTCCACCTGTCATTTTATTATGACACCACTTAGGGGAATGTTCACAGACAGCTATGAGTTTTGTCTACAGGCACAAGACCTTTCCCACACTGGACAAAGACTGCTTTCTGCACTCTTCCTAATAAAACAGTCTGTCACTGGCGCCTCAGATCCTAAGTACAGGAAACTGTGGCCCCTTGTTTTGTACAACTGTGTTCTGTTGATATCAAATATTTAGGGTGTGCAACCCAGACTGTGCCACTATCTTTAGGAAGCCCTTATCCAGATCCTTCTGGGACACAGATAATTCACTGCATCTAAAGCCATCTAAAGACATTACACGTCACTGTTTGAGACTTCAAGTTACACTGTTTCTATAGTCCACCTTTCTCCTACTTTTTCTGTTTAAGAAAGTGATCGCCACAAAAGAAAGCAAAACCTAATAGTTTGAAGGTCCACTCCCAAAGCCCCAGCCCCATAACCTAGTATTCTTGGCGCTACCGGATTTGGGGCCCACTATCCATACTTTTCCTCCCAGGTCACCACTCACTCCTCCCCCCAGTGAACAATTTGCCTGGATGGAGTCCGCATCCAACTGCTGATGCCGCCAGCCCAAAGCTCGACCCGAGGCCTCACGCTGGGAATTAACTCCCTCGCCCGTGTTCTCGGATCCCGCCAGCTGTGAGTTCCTGATTCCCTAATTCCATCTGTAATAGTGGTAACTGCCCAGTTCTAGATACACTGCACATTCAAAGTCAAAGTGGAAATCTATTATCTCAAACCTGGTTTCTGCAATGGAAATACGGATCTCTCCTAAAATTGCCATCTGAGCACATTTTCTAAAGTAACAGCCCATTTTCCCCCCTCATGAAAGTCAAACTCTATGTGAGGCTCTTCAGTCACTATTTGATAAGTATATGGCCTTCATTTTTTTCTCTCAACAGGAAAGGAGCTTCATAAAATGAGCAGTTCCTGGATCTCTTATTATCCTGACATGGCAGAATTCACCAGCGTTGGACTCTTCCCAGTTCAAGGTCAATGATAAACAGATGTATAAATAAATGTCTCTAAATAAATACGGGAAAATGGAGAATCCAGAGAGAGCGACTGACCAACACAACATCCCACGAGGCTTCGATCTGGATTGGACTTTGTATAGGTCCAAGAAAGTTTACCCCCATTAAAGGGGGTGGGGGCAGGAGGCAAGAGGAGTTCCTACACGAGAGCCACGGCTGCAGGTGGAATAACGAGCGTGTCGCCTGTGTGCAGACAGGGCCTCAGTCTGGGCCCGGGGAAAGCCTCGGGAGAAAACGGCTCCGTGCGGCCAACATCGGCGGGCGCTCCTCCTGCGACTCCCCAGCCCAGGACGCAGACTGACCTGAGAAGCTCTCGGTTGGAGGCTCTTCCACAGTCCACTGTTTCGCTCCTTGCTCCAACCTCACAATCACCTCAGGCTTGGTGACGCAACGCCCTGTTGATGAGAAATAATGCCGAACTTTGGACAAGCTACGGAAGGCTTGCTATCTTTGAAGAAAGACAGTGGAGCTTCCAGTGGTGCACCATGAGGGAAAAGGGCGAATCTCTTCTTGACGAGGTGGACGGTCACTCCTGGGGGTCCAGAATCTAAACATAAGTTGCACTGAATTTTGGACACGCTGCACATTCACCAGGGAAGAGCACAGTCACCAATGCTTGCACTGGCAGTGACTGGGCACCTGCTGCACCCTGGCCCACCCGAGTTGCCTGAAGGCGCAGCACGGAGCTAGGACCTTCAAGGAAGCTTCCTTAGGTAGCCAGGAGGCGACATCTCTTCCCATAACTACTTTAACTCACAAATATTTTCTAAGTTAGACCTGTAACTTTCTTAAGATATGCCTGCAGACATAACCTCTCCATTGCCTAAGACCCCATGACTGGGTCCAGGTGCCGAGCTGCTCCTTCGATAAGTACATTCTCGCCTGATCCCGGGGTGGTGTCCTGTGCAAAAACATTTACTCCCCCTCCCCTTACATTCCCCTGCCTGCTTCTGGGAATCAGCATAAGATGGCTTCTGTGATTAACCACTCCAGGGAGTTGGAATAAGATGGTTCCTTTGATCAGATTCTGGTTTCCAGGCAAAAAGGACATTACGCTATTGCTTTTAGGCTCCAGGCTCAGGGCAGAGGTTAATCATTATGTTTATACCTCATATCTCAGAAAATTTACCTTAAGCAAAAAAATAATTCCCCAGAAACCACCTGATTGTAAACAAAATGTAATCAATCATGTGCTTAACAAAAATATGTATCCTGTTATTTTTACCTCGTTTTTGTAGTCAATCATTATCTTTAGAAACTATGCCTGCCAGCCAATTTCATGGTATAAAAAACCCCGCTGTTGGGGCAATAAACGGAGCAGCCTGATCACTCCTCGGTGTGCTGCTGCCTCTCACTCCCCTTCCCCTTCCTTCCCCCTCTCCTGCTGCCGCTGATGCTTTCCCCACCACGCCCGGGAACCCAACCTCCGTCGGAGCCGGCCTCCGACAGGCACCTGCACTCACCCAGGGCCGCGAGGCTCCCGTAGGTCTCCAGCATCACGTCCCTGTACAGGGTCCTCTGGGCATCGTCCAGGTGCTGCCACTCATCCCAGGTGAAGCTCACGGCCACGTCCTCGAAGGTCACCATCTCCTGTAACGACACCACCTCCTCACTCAACTCGTCAGCCTGAGTCAGAACTGGCATCTGGGAGTTCACACCTTTGTATTTTTTCT
>PVIJ01017999.1:0-27649 GCA_004024925.1 Scalopus aquaticus | reverse complement strand
CTAGAACACTCCCAGAAATGTAGTAAATTTATTATTCTTGAAGGTTAAGTATTTTTCAAACCACCTCTAAGTTTTTAGTCATTCTCCACTGAAATAATATTTGCTTATCATTAGTGAGTCCAGAAGGAGCTGTTCAAAATGCAATTTTCTCCCTGGGGCCATTCTGTTCCATGTTTATTGTTATATCTTATCATGCCCTTCAAAATATAAAAATAGAACTGCTTACTGGCAGACTCAACAGATGAAATTCACCATTTCTTGACAGTAGTCATGAAATTCTTTGCACATATGATTTCTCCAAAGTAATATCTTTTTGGCAATGGTGTTCAAATCTCTAAAGTGCCTATCTTTATTCTCACAAAATTACTTTAAGGCTACCAGATAGCAAGCTTTAGCATATTGATTGTATGTATAAATAAAGTCTCAAAGGTTAATTGATTTGCCCAGGACCACACAACAGGTTCAGGTTGAGACTGAGATTAGAAATCTAGTTTCTAGTTTCCAGTTCAAAGCAGCATATAAAAGAGAGATCTCATATATACATAGTTTACAAGTGGTCTGTGGCTTGTTAAGCTACCTGTGCACCTGATGAGGTTCCAGGGAAACTTGCCCATGTAACTGCTCTTTGCCTGGTTTTCATTTTAACTCATCACAATAAAAATTTTCATATCTATTTCTATTCTGTAAGTCTCAATTTTGTTCCTCCCAGTAAAATAGCACCATATTTAGAAAATCTAAGATGAAATTGCACTTTTATAAATTTGGGATAGTCTGAAATAAGAAGAGCATTGCTACTAATTATGATTCAAATAATGACCTTTACTAAGAAAGTTTCCAATGGATATAGAGTAAATTTGGGTAATAAGGCCTAGAGGTTATTCTGGATTCCAGTTTAGTCTGGAGGTCTAACACTTCACCTATAAACAGATCCAGAACCTTAGCTGCGGATCCTCAAGGGATAAGTCTATTTCTTCTTGTCTTTCAGGTTGGATCATTCTGCCTCAGTCAATTTTCTCACATTTATCTTATCATATGGATAAAGGAAGCTTGCACAGTTTATGCAGGTAAGGGAACAGGTGACTCCTACCCTTTCTTCTTTCGGTCATAGTTCAGATAATCTAGGGAATCAATTCTGGCTACTTTGACTATGCTATTTTGAAGATAGACAGTTTAATGATATACCTTGATAAGATTGGTTCTTAGTTTTAGTGTTTTCAAAATGAGGATATTGAACTAAATAAAGTCTAATTTCCATTTGAGTTCTGAATTCTAAATTCTCCAGAACAGCATCTATGAAGACTTTAAGAACATCTGGCCTAGTGGTTTTCGAACTGTAATCCAAAGAAATCCCTCTGATACAGTAATTGTGGGTAGAGTAAAAGATTAACTAAACTGCATCCCACACACCCCAACCCATGTAACTCTACTAATTAATGAAACTCCTGAATTTATCAGTTTTATAAACTGCTTCCTAAAAAGTTTTGAAATAAGTATTCTAATATAACATCCTTCTTGCAGATAAGAAAGATAAATCCCCCCAAATTTAAGTAGTTTATCCAAAATGACACAGCCATTTGACAGTGGGATGTGAACATTAGATCAAAATTGATAATTCTGTTTTCCTTAGAGTTGTGCTTAATGTGATTTTGAGATCATTGCTAAACTCACTAGGATTCCTTTCCAGTGTGTCCTTGTCTAGTGCCAGCAAATATTGAGAAGAAAAGAGTGGGAAATAGATCTGTGCATTTAAGGGTATGAACTATCTACTGAGAGATATCATGTGAAGGATTTATTATTCTACATATTATTCTAAATGTTAACAATTTAATTTTAACAAAGTTTCTCATTCATTTTGATCAACTATGTGATTAACAAGTAGATAACAGATCCCACTTGAGTTGTTTAGAATTCAGCACTGCTGGTTCTGCATATTTATACTCTAAGGAGAGAATTTGGGAAATGAAATAAATAAAACAAAACAAAAAAATACACTGAATTCCTGTAATAAAATACAAATGGCTTATTCTTTCCCTTCCAGCTTAAAGTACCTTGTGAAGATTGTACCTGATTCTAAGGGTGAGAAATACTGTGCTCAAAATGATATATCACATGTATAAGGGCCAAGGGAAAAAAAACAAAAACTCAGATACATTGCTGGTGAGTAGAAAAAAGTATATACTGGTTAAACTATAATTTAACATTTAGAAAGAGACCACCATTATTTCTACTTAATTCAGGAAGATTCTTAAATTTTGTTTCAAAATATTCATATACATACACAGAAAAGCAGATTTTGAACTCCTGAAACCTTAGGCAGATGAAACTGATATTTTTTTTACAAATAACAATCAATAACCATCATTGTTCTTTTCTTTATATCCATTTTCCCCCATTTAAAATTGTTAAGTCAATACTGGGACATCTGGAACACTTGTGTTTTTATTAATCTTCTGACAGTATACCAACAAAAGCCTGAAAACTCATAAAATATCTCTAGAAAATATATAAAATATACCACTGCTTTAAAGACTAGTTTTGGGTTTGTTTGGGGGTTTTTTGGTTTGTTGTTTGTTTTTGTTTGTTTGTTTTTTGTTTTTTTGCTATGCTAAAGTCTTTTTTTACATTGAAAACACAAATTTTCTCACAGAAAGTATTTTTCAAAAAATTTATGCTTGTGATAGCCTGTACTACCAAATAAGCTTTTGTTCTTGGGTTTAGCATTGGAAAATTCTCTTGGTAGTACTCTTGTTCCCTGGACAACTAGCTAATGAAAATATATGTATTGAGACTCAAATGACACAGAAGAGATCAGCCTGGGAAATGAACTTCCTTTGCTCACTTGTTCAGCAGTTATTCCTCTGGGATGGAAGCATCTGGCATAACTGATTAAAGCTGCTTCTACCTGCCCGGAGGCAGTTTATAATCCAATTTCTAATCTAAATCCAGGAATTTCAATGCAGTGTATAATCATGGACTGTCTCAGTGTGAAGAATCAGTTTGCCTCTGCAGAAGAAAAGAGTTTGCTCTGAGTTTGGTGAAATCCCACTGTTTACCTTAGGACTCTTTCTAAGTGTACGAGTCTCTGGGAGCAGCGATCTGCTGTAGAACTGGGGTTATGCTTTCCAGGCCTTGCACTGAGACTGCTGAACCAGCAGCCTAAGAAAATCCACTGCTAAACCCAAATGGATATGTTCCTTAAAAGTCTCATTCATACCAGGCAGCTGCTCCTCTTACACGAAATATGTGAAAAGTTATGCTTCTTGGCTGTGTATCAGGTGCTGGACTGAACGTGAATAAACTTGTCTTAAGGAAACTACATGGAACGTCTTTGTGAGACTGTAGGCCACAACAGGAGAAAATGTGCCTCATTAGAGCCAATCTGCTACAGCAGCCTCTTCCTAAGAATTCCTGGCTGTATTTGAGGAGAATGACAGGGGAAAAAATTAAAACTTTCCAAGAAGTTATGAGTAATTTTCTAAAAATTTTCAGCTCATGACTATTTAAAGCAGAAAAAAAATCTACTGTGGGACAGTTTGACAAATGAGGACAAAGGTCTGACATTTCCTGGAAATCTTGTTAATTAAGAAAACCATTAAAAAAAGATAGTTATCTATTTTTTTGCATATCAGAATTGCCATCAAAAGTTAATAGAAATTTTTACAGATATGTTTTAGTTCAAGTTTTTGGTAAAAAGTTTCAGTAAAGAGAGGAATTGCCGTGTTTGTATCTGAAAGCGCAATATGATCTCTAATTTTTTTTTTTCATAAGATATTCAGCCTGAGTCATCAAAGTTGAGGAAGTAAATGAGGACATTATTTTTTTCAAAATATTTAAAAATTTTCTCTGGTTCTGGTATGAATATAAGTATTTGGATTAAAATCTCAGAATTGGTTTTGTTTCTCCATTAAAGCAGGATGTGAGTATCCCTGATATGGGAACAAAAAAATCTCGCTTAAAGAAAAATGAAGAAGTACTGGGCACTACTATCCCATTGTGGCCTTAGTAAGTCAATCCTAATCTCTCTCATTGTATGGAGTCATTGAATTCTCAACTTTTGCAAAAAATATCCTGAAAAGTGTTGAGAATAAGAAAAAGTATAAAGAAAATGAAGATGCTGAAAATTCCCTAGAAAAATCTTCTATTAGTCAAAATCTTATTTCTTAAAAAGTTTCTTAATCTATTTCCTTCTCATTATTTAGGAAGCACAAACCTTTCTTTTTCTTTTTCTTTTTCTTTTTTTTTTACTAGCCTTCATTAAAATATTTACTCTAAGGTGGTGCACTCTGGGTGTCAGTGAATTGTGGTAGATGATACGTGTTAGAACAGAAGCAAGTTAATTTAACTTCCCTTTCTATTATGTGGCTTATGAAATTGCAGGAAATTAAAGCTGAAGACATAATAATAAACTACCAATTAAAAAAGGTAAACAGGTTAAAAAAAATAAACCCAGTCTTAGAAATAATATAATGCTACAGTTCAGGAAATAAGGTGAAATAATCTCCCGTAAACTCTTCACCATCTTAATCAATCAACCATAATTCTTTGTGTAAATATTTTATTTTTTCCACAAGCATGCTGTTAGTGGGCAAACGTAGGGGCACCCCAGAGACCCTAAATTTGCTTGCTCTAAAGGGGCCCAGCCATCTATGCACACAAAATTTAGTTAGCCTAAAGGAACTTGAATAGTATTAATGTGCATAGAAAAATAAAGTGTAGAAGGGATAATAATTTCCCAGTAAAATTCCTCAAATTAACCATCCCCTCGCCAGTAAATGTCCAGCCAAACACGGTTGGTCCAAAGCAGGGCTGCTGAGACCCAAATGCTTGCCACAACTTTAAGGCACCTTCTGGCAGGGAACCATAGAAAGGGGCAGAAAGGGTCCAGGTAAGTCTGGACCAAAAGGAGCAAAATCAAAATACATATCAAGATAAAGGCTACCATTGTCAGCCTCCCTATGTGTCTCTCACCCACATGTCTCCTTCAAGTGTCTCTACATGTCTCTCCTCCACATGCCTCCTCCAAGTCCTCTAAGTCCATATTACAAGTCCAATGCCAAGAAACCAGTGAGTCCATCTACTCCATGTGTCTCTCTTCCTCTCTCTCCTAGCGTCTCCCTCTGTATCACCATGTGTTCTTCTCTCTTAAGCTCACCTGCCTTCCGTGTTTATAGCTTCAGCTGGCTGCTCGGCTTCGTCCCTCATTGGGTGGGACAGGGAACATGGCACTTCTCCCTTTAATGGAGATGTCCTTGTGTGTATGTGTGTGTGTGTGTGTGTGTGTGTGTGAGTGAGTGTATACTTGTAACATTCATTTTTCATGTAATGCCATTAGTAAATGTACCACAATCTGCTTAACCAGTTCCTTATTTTTGAACATTGACATGGTTTCCAACTTTTAATTTTATAATGTAAAATTCTGCCAGGAATTTGATAAAACATGCCTAAAAGTAAGACTATTTAGCCAGCAAGTGGTGATTATTAGCACATTTCTTAGTATCTATTGTCAAATTGCTTTTTAAAGCTTGTGTTGCTGATGTGTTATGTTGCTCTGTTGCTGATGATATCAGAGAGTATTATTCAAAACCATCTTCTGACCTATAGTTCATAAAAAAAACAATGAGTGTGATTCCTTTACATTGGTCTTTCAGCCTAGGAATTAGTAAAAGACTTTCATGTTTAAAAACTTTTATCCTTTCGTTTTACAAGCATTATGGGGGATGATTGTACTCATTCAGCATTCATTTGTATTTTCATTTATTAACTCAAAGGCACTTATTATGATCTGCAAAAATCTATGATGTCAGATATAGCGGTCAGAATGTATATTGAAGATATAGCAGAGATATAGAACTGGGAAAATAGTGGTAGGTAAGTGAGAAAGACCCAAATCAAATTCTTATACAGATTACAATGAAAGTGATGGAAATTATGTAAATCATGGGATTTGTAAATCACTATCACATTCATTATTTTAATGTTTATATTCAATATAATTATTCAGTATAATATATTGAAACTATTCATTAGATATACTGAAAAAAATAAAAACAAGGTAGCCTTATATGGGTGGACAGTACAGTTTCACTGAGGAATTTATATTTCAAAATTAACTTTAAAGTATAAAGAGGCACTCATAATGTTAAGGGCAAATGGATGGCAGCAGAGTGTTAAAATGTGTCACTGCCTTAATACAAGAAGAATTTGTAACCAAAAACTGGTCACCAAGGGTGAAACACTAATGAAAAAATGGAAATTTTTAGAATTTAAGACCTGAGAGGTAAACTAGGAAGAGGCCACAGAGGGTTTTAGGCCCACAAGAGTTGTTCATTTCATACTAAATCCAATGGAACTGTAATAACCAGGGAGATACAGAAGAATTTTAAGCAGCAGAATGATAAAGTTAGATTTGTCTTTTGAAAAATTTTTCTCATAATTATTTTCCAGAAACAGGAAAAATATAGGCAAGTTTACACCATTTGAGATACTCTTGAAAGAAATCAGGATGACAGATTTGGCAGCTTGGGTTAGGGAAAGTAGCAGCTGATATGGGAAAAGTGGCTAGATTCAAGAGCTACCTCGGAAGATTCTTAATAGGCATCGGTGATTATGCAAATATGGAGAAGAAAAAGTTCACAACCCTGGCAGCCAGGTCCCTGGCATGAACAAGCAGATAAATACTGGTGTCATTTATTAAGATGGGAATCAGAACAAAAATCATGAGATCTTTAGACCACTTAATTATGTAGATATATTAAATTGCAAGTCTGAGACTCAGGTGTCTGACTTAAAGATGTAAATTTGTAATCACAAATGAATCCATGGCAGTGGCTGGTGATCATCTGGGAGGAAATTGCAGAAAGGCATGAGAAAGCTGGTGATGCAGGGTTCTGATGAATTCAAATGCCCATCAGCTTTAAAAGGAAGATTCTCGTACAAGATAGTGAGAAAAAGGAACCAAAGAGGTAGAAGAAAATATAAAGAGTGGCTTCTGAGATGAAAAGGAAGAATTTTTTTTAAATGTCAAAGTTGTGAAAAATGCGGATAAGTTGACAAGTAAGACAAGGAAGGAAAATTGGACGCCCAGATGACCTTCAAAGGGCAGTACTGATGGAGTGAGGGAGCCAAGTGAGTGTGATAGAATGTATAAAAGAGGTGAGAAAGTGGAGATGGTGAATTCAGAGAGCTCTTTGAGTGATCATTTGAACTGACATTTTTGATGTTCAAATCACAATGATGTTACAAGCTAAAGAAATAAAAGAAAATGTATTTTAGAGAGAGTTTCACGTTGTCCTACCATTATAGAGGATTTTCAAATTTCCACAGAACTCTATTGAAATAGACATTTGTCTATGGCCTTGAGGGTACTGACCCACTTCAAATAATATTTTTCAATTTTTCTTTATACCATATTGCAAGCTCAAAGTAATATGACACCAATAAATTCTGATTAGGCAAGAAGGTAGAAAAGCTTGAAATATCAGACAATACCAAGGATTTTTATGTTTCCTCGGGGACAGTCTAATGAGCTCTATTCCAAGAGAAGGGCTTTATATTCTCAGCCACTTAGGCATATTTATATACAAAGTGTATATTGTATGTAAGGCATTTACTCACTTTGGGATGGGGTATCTATGTAGAGTATCCATGAAAGCATGTAGTCTAATTTAGCCAAGTGTACAACACATGGGCTCAATATTCATACTTATCTCCCGAACGTAACTGCAGTGTTTTACATTACTTTACTAAAACACCATTTCCAGTATAAATACTGTTTAGTTAAGTAAAGTTGCAAAAATTTCAGCTTCAAACTATATTTAAGTATTCAAATATCAGTTAAGATATACCGTTGATACAAATATCTTATTTTACCTTCCCAATCTCACTAAGGTGAGACACTTTGCTGCTTTTCCTATAAATGTTGGATTGTAACTAGCAATTCTGTGCTGTCCCCTATAGAAATCCTCTTTAATCTAATTTTGTCTTTCCTGTGCTCCTTTTTGCTTAAACAATTTCTTTTCAGTGGCTTATTTTCAAGGATTTTTTCTGGCTTAACTGCCCCTGAGCAACCAATGTTTGTCTTTCCATATCCTAGCAGCCCCTCCATATTTCTCAACTCCATCTGTTTTCTATTCCAGTCCCTCTAAACTCCTTTTTACTTGTCAACCCTAATAGCTCCTGTGCCACTGTCCTCCCCCCCATGTTAGTTTATCTGGGCTTCCCAAGAGACAATGGCCATAAAAGTCATTTGGCAGAACTAGTCTCTTCTCTGTAAAATGGTCACAGCCATATTTTTAAGCTTATTTTTACAATAGATGATTTTAATTTTTATATATAAAGTGAAAAAACAGTAACAATACAATCCAAAATATGTAACTAAGCACTTTCACCATAGTGAAAAACTGAATTCCCTGAGATCATAACCAACACAAACTACGGATATCTTACTTGTACTTTGAATTTTTGTTTCTCATTACAGATTATGATAGTAAGGAAATTATTTTTCATATCTCATCAATCTCATCTTAGAGAAAATGACCAATGCAAAGTATATTCAGAATGTAAATGTAAATGTTAAGACATCGTGTCACGGTTAAACGTATTTACCAGATGAGTAAAAATAACACATTTTCATGTGGTGAACCACTTAACTAGAACTGTATAATTCTACATTATTTGCTCTTTTTTTCCTTTTTTCAGAGAAGCCAAACATCTCTAGAACAAACATTTTCCCTGTGTGGATTGGATTTAGAGTGCCAACAAAGTTTTGTTTCTTTTCTTTAAAGCATATTTATTTTTAGACCTTTCAATCTCTATTGAAAACAGATGTGCTCTTTTTTTTTTCTACTGTGGAAGAAAATAAATAACCAAGGTTGCAATTCCCTTTAAATACTTAAAAAAAAAAAAAACTAAGGAAAAACAATAGGAGTTTTATTTCAGAATTCTGCTCTGTGCCAAGCATCCAATCTGTAAAACATTCTACCCTGTTGGTTTGGGGATAGGAAAAGACATCTGTGTGTGAAGCATCAATCTGTTCTTTTGAAACACAATTCCAGTTCAGAAAGCTTTGATTTACTGTGTGATAAACACAATTTTCCGAAGCTGCTTTTTAAAAGGCAGAAATATTGACAATCTAAATCCTAACACCTTAAGAAAAATTTTTAGCCAAACAAAAACAATAATAATGGCAATTATATTTATGGAGCCTCACAATGTTCCAGACTCTGAGAAAACCACCAGTTAATATTTACTGGGGGAGACTGAAGTCAATATTAGCTGTGTTTTATGGATGAGAAGGGAGAAAAGCAAATGATTCTAGATTTCGTACAAATCAGTTGGCTAAGTTTGAGTTGGAACCAGGTAAAGGATCCATCTCTGCCTCTTGGTCCAGATATCTTTCCTCTAAATGAGATGCCTCCATCAACTAAAGTATGTATTGGATTAAAAAGATGACCCTAGCTGTGAGTCAGATTAGATTGCAGCAATGAACTTTCTTTTGGGGTCAGGTGGGGAATTGGAGAGAAGAGAAAGATTGGAATCCATCTACTACATCTGTAGGGGGCCAGGCACACAACCTTATATACTACCTGGGAAAAGCTTTTTCATTGAGCAGAAACAATGGTTAAACAGATAACTCCTTGGCATCCATTCAATGCTCATTTATTATAGATCAAGAGAGGTCTTCTTATCATCTGAGTTCAACAACATAAAATGGTCTATCGCCAATAATTCCTTTCTTTGGACTTGGCTTAAGGCTTTGAAAGGTTGTTCCTTAATATCCAGGCAATAAGTATTGCCTCACATTTAAATCAGGTATGTCTAAGAGCTCTGAGCCTTTTTACTCATACTACGTGAGTAAAATGTAAGCCTTTTTACAACTGTGTGAAAGGAAGAAATAAACTTCACTTTTTTAGGCCTCACTTGGTGTGAGACAATAGGTTTGCATTGTCATATTCCTTCTTAATTTTCCATGTACCTTCCTAGAAACTAAAATAAGTATTGCAAAAACACCACTCTGGCGTCCCTATTAACCTTGGTGACCTTGGGCATTTCCTTAGTTGCCATTGGCTGGAGTTCTGTCTAGTGTATTATGATAATACTAGGTTAGATAAGTTCTAAGTTCCCTGAGACTTATTCTATTCTAGATTTATAAACTAGTAGAAATCTAGAGTTATCTTGAAGTCTGAACAGCTCTTAGCTATATTCACCTCTTCAGTTACTGCACTTGCCATTTGCGCTTCTCTAATAGCCAGACTTTGTGACATAGCAAGATTCTCCAAGGCTGCAGAACACTAGGAAAGAATGGGAAATGAGGAAAAAGTAGGTGGCATTCAGAGGAAAAAGAACTGGTATTAGGGAGAAATAGAAGGGAAAGCAGAGTAGGAGAAAGCAAGGAGTGGCAGGAAGAGAAGGAGAGACAAACAGGAAGAACAGAAGAGGAAGACAAAATGAAATGGAGTCAGGAGTCAGTAGGATGACAATGCATCTAATACTATTTGTGTTTTTTCTCTCTCACTAGTGTTCATAGACCGTTGTTCCATCAGAGGGGGAGTTCTTTTTATTTTAGAAAAAGAGCATGGGTTTTGCAGTTTGACTAGACTTGGGTTCAAATTCTGACTCTTCCACTGATGAGCATTATGATGTGCTTGGCAATTTATTTAATCGCTCTCAGATTTAGTCTATTTTTAATTATAAAACAAAATAGCATGTCTCTCCTCTCCAAAGTTTCTGTAATATGTAATATGAACTACACAATATCTTTATTTGCAAGTATGCAATATTATTATTTGTAGTATAATTTATAATATAAATAATAGGTATAATAAAAGTGGTATATGGTGATCATCCTATCAGCTTCAATTTTAATTGCAACTAATAAACAACACACAGAATATATATTACACATCTTGGATTACCACTGGTTCTTTATTCCTGCCTGTCTGACTTGTTTAGTTTCTTTTTCAACAGGTTTGAATGGTAATGGATCTTAGATTTCAAGGACATCATTCCCTGTTCACTGGTATCATTCCTTACCAGCACATGATGTAATATTTAGAGACAGCAGAACAACATCATAAAGATTTTGCTGGCTTTGTATGCTTTATTAGAACTTTCGTGTCTCTGCACACATAAGATATTAAATGCCTTTTAAAGGCCACAAACTTAAAATAATTTGAAAACTCTATGGCCTATGTACCTACTAACTTAATTCATCTGTGCGCAAGTGATTCCCACTTTAATTAACCCCCATGACTGCTTTGTGTTCTCTAAAAGAAGAAGAAAAACAAGCATTTCCAGCCTTGATCTCTAGAGAGGCAGTGAGATCTCTTGTAGATAAATTGCACTGTGAGGCTACATTCTTAAAGAGTGTAAATGACTGCTAAGAAAAATCATACACAGGCATCCTGATCAGATGTAATATGTGCAATCTTTTCATATACTGAACCACTACACTTTGCAGGTTTTCTTTTTTCCTAGATCTCCTTATAATCATTTAACTGACAAAAATTTTGAGGTAAGTGAGTAACTAATCATGTCACTCAGAAAAGAAGAGGTTACTCTAATACATGACCTTTGTCTTCAAGAATCTTGCAATCTATTTAAAAGCTTTGGAGTGGTTTAATTCTTTCATCTATTGCATAGTACTTGACACCATTTATTTTATAACTATTGGGTGGAGCCTAAGACCCATTCATATCGCATCACTAAGATGACAAAAAATAGTCTAAAATAGCACTGCCAGAAAGAAATAGAATTGAAAATAAATCACATAAGCAGTTCTAAAATCTAGTAATCATAAAAAGGCACAAAAAACAAGGAAACCTAATTTTAATGATATATTTTACTTATCCAACATATCAAAAATATTATTTCCACTTGTAATTGATATAAAATGTGTTAATGAGTGTTTGCATTTTGTTTTGTTTTGTCGTATGTATTTTACACTTCAAATGAATCACAATTCGAGTGACCACATTGCAGTTACTCAGTAGCCATATGTGACTAGTCATTTATGTAATGACAGCACAGTTCAAGCATTTCCTCTGAGTTGCCAAGTGTTTATTCATTTATGTATCTGTATTCAAGTGTTCTCCCTGTTTGTGCTTACACTCAAATTTCCATTGTTCTACGTAACTGAGAATCTATGCCTACTGATGCCAAAGATGACAACATAGGTCTCAGTTTTCTTGAATTTCAGTTCGGTGTTTTCTCTTATAAGCCTGCCGTTTGCTATGTCTTACTAACTGTATTTAGAGAAGTTTAACATCTAGGGTAAAAGGACATAAAGGCAGCATAAAATTATAGTGTTGGACAGGAAATGTCAACGGGTGCTGTAAGTCTCTGAAAGAACACACAGTGTTAAGAGAAGTAGAGGACAAAATTGTTGTGCTCATGGCAGCATTTAGCTGGGTAATACCCATCTCATTACTTTTCAAGACCACCAACATTGGTGCTCTCACATTTATGTATTGCTTTGACAGGAATGTAAAATGTGGGACAGTGTCTGCAGTTAAGATATATTACCATAATTGACTGGGAGGTAGACCAACCACAAAATTTTTATTTATTTTTTTTAAGATTTATTTATTTATACATACAAGCTGGGGTACAGGCCAGAGGCGTGGGGCGGCGAGAGGGTTCACCAGAGACAGAGTGGGGAGCAGAACAGGCAGATCAGAAATACACTGCTGAGGGGAGCAGCGGGCGAGGCAGGAGAGGTCTGCTGCACCATGTGGGATTCTCCCCGGCTGGGCGTCGAACTTGCGTCGCCGCTGCCGACAGCTCCACAGCGCAGCTCTCAACCACTGCGCCACCAGGGAGGCCCATATATATATATATGGAGTGATGCCCAAGTGAATGTTGTGAGCAAAGCGTAAACATTATATCTGAATAATCACAAGCTAAAGAAAGCTCAGTCTTCCAGAAGGTCTGTTACCAAACCTGTCTGTCCTTTTCCTTGGAGATAAATATTATCTTTATTGTCCTGGACAGCAAAGAAATCTTTCCTCCACCCTGAAGGGACACACTTTCTCTGTCTTCACACACTATTGGTCATATAAACAGCCTTGAAAAGATAGTTAAGAACAAAATTTATCAATATCTTTGTTCAGAAAATTTGCAGAAGCAAAATGAACTCAAAGAGAAAGGTCTAATAACACCTCACCTAAAACCCCCACACTGGTCCTTTAGGTGGTGTTCTAGATAAACTTGTTAATCGATATTTATATGTCTATATGTTATTAATTTTTCATGTGTGTTAAATTGACTTTGCAAAAACTAGGATCTAGTAGAGACAAAATATTCAAAAAATACTCAAGATGAAATTCAAAAAATATTCAGGATGAAAATTAAGAATTGTGGTCTTTCTGAAATGGGGCAGAACGGGCCTCAAATGCCCAGGCTCTGCGGCAAGAGCCACCAAAATGCCCCAAAAGGCCAAAAGGCCAAATACAACAAAGGACAGTGCCTGATGAGAGGACAGGTCTCTGCCTGTGGGTTCTCACCCGCGCGCACAATTGCAGGAGACTGCAGGCTACAGGAACAACAGCAGCAAACATGGGGTTGATTGTACAAACGGGGAAACAGCTCACTGCAGCCTCAGGCGGCGGCCGCCTCACCCAGATCGCAGCGGGGACGGCAGCTCCTTGGGAGGTGCTGGGTTAGGCCAACAAACAGGCCTCTGAGACACCAGGCGCAGGCCTCTGGGGCTCCTTTCAGGCTACGTCAGGGACAGCACCGGAGGCCCAGTCTCTTCAGAGTCCTTCGGCTTCTCTTCGGAGGGCGGCTGCTGGGGCTTCTTTTCTTCTTTCTTCTCTTCTCAGAGGCCAGGAACTGACTTCTCTCTTCTCTCTTCGGAGTCTGGAACCGTCGTCTTTCTTCTCCTGGGGGCTGGTCGTGTCGTGTCTTCTCCTATTCGGTTCAGTCTTTTCCCCCCTCTTTGGTTCAATCTTTTTCTTTTCTTCCCATCTTTTTTTTTTTCCCCCATTCGGTCCCTCCAATTCTGGCTTCTATCCTCTCCCAGAGTACCATCCATAAGTCTGACTGGACCATGTTCAATCCTGGAGCTGATTGGACCGACCCATCAGCTCCTAGCACCTGATTGGTCCATACAAAAAACGGCAGTTACTGGGCAGGAACAACAGCTCTAACTGACTCCGGAGCAGCGGGATAAGAGGCCCCACCGCTCCTGCAGGCACCCAAGCTGCTAAGGCAGCTTGGTTCCGGTAACAATTCCACAAATAAGGACTTTGAGGAAAATGGATCTTATTATAAGACCTTAGTTTCCCCAAGTCTCTGACAATGATAATTTCTGGATCTTTTCAGAGTCCAGGTTTTACTTATTATTATACTTCCCTAAGTCGTGTCCCTAATTTGGGATTCAGAAAATACGGTTATTAGGAAAATGTTTAACTTCTTGCTTTCACATGACCTTTCTTCATATTTCTCTATTTTTTGTTTACTGACAGTAAATGTTAATATAGGCACTAATCTAAAATGACTTTTTGAAAATTAAACATTGAATTATAACATCATATGACTTTCAGATATGATCATTGAAAATCGGCATGTGTTCATATGCCATTAAGCAAGCTCACTGCTAAAATCCAATTGCCCCCTTTGTCCTGATTTACCAAACCCCTTTCCCTTCTCCCTTCTTAACCACTACCTTCTCCCTTCCCTTCTAATACCACTCATTGGTCCTATAGGCCAAAAGTTTATTTTTGTTTTATTAAGTTCATCTGTTTTTTTCCTATGTATACCATAGATGAGTAAAATTATACAGTGTTGATTTTTCTCCATCTGATTTATTTCCCTAAACATAATACCCTCTAAGTCCATCCATGTTGTTACAAATGGCAGGATTTCATCTTTTTTTATGGTTGGATTGTATTCCATTATATATCTCTTCCTTATTCATTTTTCCAGTTCTTGGCTATTATAATTAATGTTCCAGTAAATGCAGGGGTGCACATGTCTCTTCAAACTAGTGTGTTGTTTTGTTTTTTTTCCCTGATGAATATCCAGAGATAGGATAATTGGGTTGAATGGAATTTCTATTTTTAACTTTTTGAGCCATCTCCATACTATTTTCTATAATTGCTACACTAATTTACAATTCTAGCAACAGTGTATAAATGTTCCTTTCTCTATAGATTCTCTTTATCATTTGTTTCTTGTATTTTAGATAATAGCCATTCTCACAGGTGTGAGGTGATATCTGAATGTTTTTGTTTGCATTTGTCTCCTGGTAAGTATGATAAACATTTTTAAAAGATTTATTTAATTTATTTATGCATACAAAAACTGGGATGTAGGCCAGAGACAGAGTGGAAGCAGAACAAGTGGATCTAATGAAATACACTGCTGAGTGGAGCAGCAGGCGAGGCAGAAGAGGTCTGTTGTGCCATATGGGTTAGCTCCCTGGCAGGGGAACAAACTTATGCTTCAGTGGCTGGTGATAGGTTGATAGTGCTGAGACTTAACCCCTGCACCACCAGGGAGACCCATGATAAACATTTATTTCTTGTGCTGAGTGGCTATCTACATGTCTTCTTAATAGCTATCCTTCTCAGACTCATCCTTGAAATTGAAAAGGAGGGAAAGCTTTCAACACTTTCCCTGAAGCCAACATTACCCTGATTACAAAGTCAGACAAGGATATTACACAAAAAAGAAAATATAGAACAATAGCTCTGATAAATACAGATGCAAAATTCCTCAACAAAACACTAGGAAAGTGAATTCAACAATACATTAAATGAATCATACTCCATAATCAAGTAAGATTTAGACCAGGAAAGTAAGGATGTTTCAACATCTGCAAATCAATTAATGTGATATACTACATCAAAAGGAAGGCAAGAAATCTTATGATCATTCCTTAATGAATACAGACAAAAGATTTGAAAGAACTGCATGCTGAAAACTCTAAGACATTATTGAAGGAAATAGAAGAAGATATAAAAAGATGGATAGGAATTTTGTGTTTATGGATTGGAAGAATTAACATTCTTAAATGCCTATATTACCTAAAGCAATATACAGATCCAATGAAATCCCTATCAAAATCTCAAGAGTATGTGTGCTTCAAAGAAATACGAGAAAAATCATGAAATTTATCTGGAACTACAAAAGATCCCCAAATAGCTAAAACACTGCTTCAAGAAAAGAACAAAAATGAAAATATCATACTCCCTGACTTTAGATTTTTCTACAAAGTGATAGCAATTATATCAGCATTGTATTGGAATAAAAACAGAGACACAGATCAATGGAACAGAACAGAGAGCCCAGAAATAAAACCACACATGTATGGACAAGGAAACCAAGAGCTTAATATAGACAAGAAAATTCTCTTCATTAATGGCATTCCATAAACTAAACAGTCCCATGCAAAAAAAAAAAAGAAAAGAAACTAGTTCACGTCCTATCACCATACACAAGAATTAATTCAAAATAGAATTATAAAGACTGGAAAGTTGGTCCAGAAACCATTAAAATTCAGAGATAAACATAGATAGCATGCTTCTTGGCATCAGTCTGAGATATGTGGTGAGAGAAAAGCAAAAATAAGCAAATGGGACTACATCAAAATAAAAAGCTTCTGCACAGCAAAAAAAAAAAAAATGTATCAAAACAAAAGACATCCTCCTGAATGGAAGAAGATATTTGGACAAGCTAAGTCTGATAAAAGGTTAATATCTAAAATACATAAAGAATTCATAAAACTCAACAATAAAAAAATAAGTAATCTGACTTAAAAGTGTACAGATGCTCTAAAATGGCTTTTAATATCAAACTTCATAAAACATTTAGTTTGTAAAAACTTATATTGAAACCTTCATGTGTATATAAGTTACATTTAAACATATAAGCCATTATTTTATGAAACACTTTTAAATCTGTATAGATTCTAAAACTTTTTAAAAAGCTTTGCAGAAGAGCTACGTAATTTAGGGCAGCAAAGGCAGTTGGAAACTACATGCAATTTAAGCTTTCAGCATAATATAGGTTATCGAGAGGTCATTCTCTAAAATGGAATCAGAAAGGAGTCAAGACTATTGCTCAACTAGGACCCAGTTTAGAAGAAGAATAAACTTGTGCTTGTATGCTATGATTTGTGGAGACCTCAGAGGACACTAGGTTTGGTTCATTTTTCAGCTGACCATAAAGAAGACTTGGGAGTAGATTGTCAAAAGGAAGATGCTACCCACTGAATGAATCACAACCCATTCCCTTTGCTTTTTGGTGTTTTGAATGACTCTTAAGGAAGTCAGTAGCCAAATCTCACCCAACTGTATTTCTATATAAATTGACAATTTTCTACTCTAATCCAGAATATTCAAAAACATTTTTAAAAAGTCATTATTGGTAACCATTGGTATATTTAAGACAGTATTGTATTATAGGCAGTTGTCTGGACTTGAGTATTGGTTTTATCATTATTTAGTTTGGGCAAATCACTGAAACTGTCTGCTTTCTTCACCAATGTAATGGTAGGAAGAAAAAGGAGGTGATGACTCAGTGACCTCGAGTCTGAGCTTTATGTGATTCTGTTTCACTTGAGACCTGACCTTGTGAATTGTGTTCTATGAACAGCATAGCTAGATGCCTTTCAGCTTTCGCTGGTGTTGCTACGTTATGAAATAAGTTGCTTGGTGTCCCTTTCAGAAGACATCATGTACAGAGATAAGAAGCATGTGTGTTTTGTTTGTCTGTTTGTTTGTTTGTTTGTTTGTTTGTTTGTTTGTTTTGTCAGCATCAGTATCTCCTTAGTGACACTTGAATCACACAACTAGTTGCTGTTTTTTTTTTCAGTGACTCAAGCTCTTAGGGTCAACCTTCTGGGTGACATGTCAGATGGTAATACAAAGCATGAGACAGATATAGTCATTTTAACCAAAATGTAAAGGAAAAATACAATCATCTTCCAGTCCACTCATTCTGAATCTTCTCACAGCATCAAAGGGAAGCTCAAAGATAGATTTCTTACAGTTTTCCCCCTTGACAGTGTGGGATACCTCAGTCAGATGAATAATACATGTACTTGCAAGCAACACAATTTTAAAAGAATCTGGCATTTACAAAGCAGCTTTACTGGTGGAAAGAGTAAAGGCTTGAATATTCTGTCAGTTTGAAAAGAGTTTCTTTGTCACCTATCAGGTCACACAAACCATCTGATCAACTGCCTCTTGATGAAAGCATTTATTAAAGTCAGAATAGGAAATACCACTTTGAAGAATGAGAAAGGGCTAGAGGTTTTATCTTTAAATCTCTGGGAATGGAAGTGAATGTGGCTATTTCTGTTTATAGAGTGCAAAATGAAATACAATTGAAATTTGGGTACAATATGAGATTTGGGTTTGATTGAATAGGAGAAACATAAGTCTTAAAACAGTTAATTTTTTTTGTTTTAAATCTTGAGACAGGTTTTTAAGAAAATGTAATGTTTTTCCTTTTCCTTTTGTAAATAGTATAATAATAGCAGCACTATTTCTCTAAATAAGTACTAGTAAAAATTCTAGACATTATACGTAAAACAAATATAAGAAGTTTCTGAAAAGTAGGAATAGAAAGCTGACCAACTGGGGAGCTCAGGACCCAGAAAATGATATAACAATGAATTCCCTGGGTTTTCTTTTTGTTCATATATTCCAGAAAGGGTCTGAGGAATCTGGCCACCCAGAAACATTAAGGACACGAATATAAATAACAACAAAAATCCCAACAAAACTGCTCCCTTTAGCCAAAGGAATGGGAATATGAAACACTAGCAAAATGAAAAACTCTTAGAGAAAATTGTTCTACTTTGGCCAATCAACACAGAGAAAATGTGGCCTCCCCCCTACCAATGCCAGCAAAGACTGAACAGGAAACCTAGACTTCATTCTCTCCTGCTGTATGTAATTTAATGAGGAATCCCTACATCCCCATGTCAGAGAAGTTCAAATAGGGATGTGGAACTTTCATGCCCCTCATCAATGGTAGAGGGATGTCCATCTCAGTGAACACCACAGGGTGATTCTAGAATTCTACTCTAAGCCAGAGCAATGAGGTGCTCCTCCCATTCTTCCCTGGGGTAGCATCAGAGGAAGCCTAGTAGAGTGTCAAGGTTTTCATGATCAATCAGAGGTGATGAGATTAATCACACTGTGGGGCCAGTGGAAATACATGGAGAGCTGGAAGGTCCATATCTACCCAGTAGTCATGAATTTCCCTCAGCTTTGAATGGCAATGGAGAATGGGGAACCTGAAATTCTACCTCCCTTGGCAGTGTAAGAGGCAAATACTGGATGATAGTCAGAGGCAAATACTGGTGAACACAGGTTAGTATAAAATCCAGAAATCCAGAGGTGGATCCGAAGAAGTACTTAAAGTTATGACAACTGAAAACATCAAATTTGACAAGAGCTATAAACCTACAGAGTCAAGAAGCTACATGAAATAAGACAATTTCAAGAATCTCAATGCCAAGATATACCATGATTCATACCTTTGAAATCAAAAGACAAAGGAAGAATTGTGAAAGTAGCCATAGAAAAAGAATACCACACCTATAAGTTAAAACCCATTCTAATGACATAAAATTTCTCTTTAGAAACTATGGAAGCCAGAGGAAGTGTCACAATATTTTTCGATACTCAAATATCATCCCATAATTCTATGCCCACTGAAAATATCCATCTGGAATAAAAGAGCAATATTTCAGATAAAGGAAAACTGAGGGATTTTGTCACCAACAGATCTTCACTAAAAGAATGGAAGTTTTATAAACAGAATGGAAACAATGAAAGAAGGTCAAACGTTAGGATAAAAGAAAGAACACTGTATGCAAAAATATTAGTAAATATAATTTGCTGTCCTTTTCCTGTACCCTATTGGATGGTTGAAGCAAAATATAATCATAATGCCTAATGTGTTTCTAAATGGATATAGAGAAAATATTTAAGATAAGTATGTTATAAGTGAGGTTGTTTAAAAAGACATAAGGGAGGTAAGATTTCTAAACTTGTCTAGAATTGGTAAAATTACAGCAATAAACTATGATGAGTTATATATATTAAACCTAATATGTCAAGCAAGCACTAAAAACCTATACAAAGGGTTGCTCTGAAAAACAAAATCAATTGATTTAACCCACCAGAAGGCAGAAAACAGAAAAATGATAGACCATAAAAAACATAAAATATAGATAGGGGACTTAAACATTAATATATAAGCATTACATTGAATTCTAATGATCTGAATATGCCAATTAAAAAGAGAAAAAATAGCACAATGGATTTAAATATATGACCTAAGTCTCGTCCTAAAAAAAAAAAAAAATCATTTCAAATACAATAATATAGGCAGGTTGAAAGTAAATGGATGGAAAATGGATCAAAAGAAAGTTATATCATCAAATTAAATAGATTTCAGAACAAAGAAAATAAGGAGATGCAAAGTAAGATATTATATAATGACAAAAGAATACATAGCAATCCTAAATGTGTCTGTACCGAACAAAAGAGCTACAAAATATGTGAAACAAAACCGACAGGATTGAAAACAAATCCACAATTACAGCTGGTGATTGGGGAGATTTTCTCTCTCAACAACTGATGAAATAACAAGAGGGAAAAATCAGCAAAGATATAAAACTCAAACAATACCATCAACCAAAAGAATTTTATTCACAAATAGAGAACATTCAGCCAAAAATATCACAATGCAGATTACTTGCAAGTGTTCGTGGAACATATACCAAGTTAAGACATACATATCCTGACCCCTAAAAGCAACTTCAAAAAATGTAAAAGAATTGAAATTACACAGAGTGTTTTCTCTGACTCCAATGTAATCAAATTAGAAAGATAACAGGAAAATTTCCAAACATCTAGCAACTAAACACACTTGTAAATAATAGTCAAAGATGAAATTTTAAGGCGAATCAAAATAAAACATTGAACTAAATAAAAAGGCAAATACAACATGCAAAATGTACAGGACATAGCTGATGCAGTGGGAGAAGGAAATTTAGAGCATTCAATACAAACATTAGGAAGAGGGGAAAATGTCAAATCAATAACTTAAGTTCTCATCTCAACATCCTAGAAAAGAAGAGCAAATAAACCCAAAACAAGCAGTAGTAAATAAATAAAAAGAGAAAGAAACAAAGTTAAAAACAATGGAAAAATCAGTATAGGGGCTGCTCCCAGAAAAAAAAAAATTGTTAAGTGACAAACCTCTAGCAAGACTGATAAAGAAAACAAACAAACAAACAACAACAACAACAAAAAAACCACACACAGAATTACTAAAAAAGAATGAAACAAGGGATATTTCCATGACCCTGATAGACATGGAAAGAAAAATAAGGGGATATTATAAAATCCTACACGCAAAAATTTGTCAATGTAAATGAAACAAATCCATTTCCCCCAAATACAAAGTACTGTAACTCATTCAGCATGAAAAGATCTCTTGCACAGGCCCTCAAAATAGCAGGGAATTATCTTATTTTTAGTATATGACTGCTCAAGTAAGTGGCATAGATTATTTATGGGAGAACAGAGGGAGTTACTAATATGTTTGTTCCATGATGCTCTAAGGCCCTTTCTCATAGGAAACAGGTCCTCATTCAATCAATGCCTTTTGAATCTACACCCTGAATCAAATCTGAAAATGAGTAAGGGATTATGATTTTCATTCAGTCTTAAAATCTTTTGATTATATATTTAGCAATATCCTGGTTGAATATGTATTCACATCAATTCTATAACAGTATGTTATATTAGCTCTTTTTATTTTCTTCAAAAGTGAGGTCATCCTGGCTGCATGATGAACAAGTTGCCAGTTAGAGTAATTACAATTCCTTGCCTTTCAAGGGTTAATGTTATTACCTGATCTGTACTACTATAGGAACCTACCATTCTCATTGTTGCTGAGAACCTTAGGTCTCTAATAAGGATGCCTCCTGTATTGTCTAATTTACAAATGGTATCCACCACTGACTTTCTCAATGATGCTAATTCACCTCTTCACACACCTGTGTACACACATACACACACACAGTGTATTTATTATGTTTTTGTTAAATACTGCATCCCCTGCGCCCCCCCAAAGGGAGTTATAAGGAGAAAATGTTTAGGAAGTAGAGAATCAGGATAGATAGAAGTTGTTAAGTAAATATGTGACTTCAGCAGCTGAATCCATGGGGAACTTGGGAGCACAAATGGTACCACAAAGTGCTTCATCTAAATGCACAAGCTTTTTTTAAAAGAAGTCTTTAAAAAACAAAAGGAAAAAAAAAACTTGTATCAATCATCTTTGGCTGTAAACCTCCTCTGGGAAGGGTGCTGTAATCTCCCAGGCAGCTCAGGTGCAGATGACTTCTTTGACCAAAGACAATTCTCCAAAGATGGGTGAAGATGTGAGTTATTATGTACCCGTCAACAATCACAGTAGCTGCCAAATGAGGGTACCAACCCATTAGTACTAGCAGGGCATCAACTGTGTTTACTAAAATTCAGAGGGTACAGAGGGAATCCAAGCAGGCTACAATGGAAAGACAAAGTTGTCTATCATGGAATTAAACTTGCATGTAACAAAATATTGGAGTTATTTAGTAGCTGGGATGGAAAGGTAATGAAAGAAAAGAGGCAGGATTGATTACAGTATAGAATGATTGGGAAGAAAAGAATCCCAAAATCCAGATATGATCTATTCATATCTTTTTCTTTATTTACTTTTCTTTTGAATATATAATGTGCACTCAAATCAAAAAGTACAAAAGAGTATGCAATAAGAAATAAATAATTCATCTTCCAAAAGAAAATTCACCTTCCAAAACTTGCTTATCCTAGAGTTATCCTAGTTATCTTGTTATCCTAGAGTCAAATTTATTCACCTTCCAGGGACAATCTTCATATAAATGCCAAACAATTTTCTGTCTTCATATTTTTATAATTGTGAATACATGTGTGAGATCAATCCACATTAATATATAAAACTTCCTTATCCTTTTTGTAGCTTGTTAATATTTTTATATGATTGTGTCATACTTCACATAGCCAATTCTCTATGCATGAACATTTGGGTTACTAATCATTTGTTGTTACCTATTAACAATCATAGGATCTCTCTCTATCATTCTATGCATTTATGAACATAACTATGAAAAATTTCAAGTAGAACCCTTGAGAAAAATTTTCCATATAGTCACCTTAGACTAAATTTTGCCATAATAACAAATTATGTCACATTCTTAGTAGCTTACAATAAAAGTTTATCTTTTACTGATGCTCTATATCCATCACAGGATACTTTGACTCTTTTCCACATACTAACAAGATTCTAGGCTGAATTTCTTTCCAGGACTTAACTAAGTTTATGGTAAAAGGAAAACTGGTTAACTGTATGAGAGTTCTTAAAACTTCTGCTACATGTCACCTCTCTTCACAGTTCACAGCAAAGTTCATGTGGTCAAAATTGACATCATTGGGTGTGGATGTATAATTCTCTCTCCATCAGGAGGGAAAGCAAGTATTTAGAATACCAGCACAACAAATATACTTACCAATAGGTAAGTATATTTATAAAATTTGTTGGTGCCAAACTGTACTCTCTCAAAGTATAATAAATTTAAACTCACTATGTTTTCCCTGTTTCCTTGCTGATATATTATATCACACTCTGGTCTTGGCCATCTGAAAAGGAAAGTACATTCTGATGTAAACTTAATTTATCTTATCATGAATGACGTTCAGGCT
The DNA here is from genome assembly GCA_004024925.1 of Scalopus aquaticus. Taxonomy (NCBI): domain Eukaryota; kingdom Metazoa; phylum Chordata; class Mammalia; order Eulipotyphla; family Talpidae; genus Scalopus; species Scalopus aquaticus. The sequence goes on along the minus strand of PVIJ01017999.1, from coordinate 3,899 downwards.
ATACTTATTCATATTCAAATATGTCTTAGCATAGAAATATGTGAGCGATTTTTTGAGAAAATTCTTATTTCTTCTTTTATTTGAACACTATGTTTCTATTAATTCAGCTGCTGAACATGAATTTTCTGTTGCTATCAAGTCAGCTTGTGTGCCTTTAAGATCCAGATTTTTTTCCCCATAACCTGACAGCTAAGTCTGTCCTTTCAGCTGACAAGCTATATCTCAACTATTTTTTATTTTTATAATAGATCTTTTTTTTAAATGAACACAAACGCGATGTTTTTGTGTCTTTCTTTTGGGTATCATCTTGTGTTCATGCCAATATTCAAATCTGTTCTGCATATTTGAAATTTTGCATATTTGAAAATAATTTTTCTTATTAAAAAATAATACATACAGAAAATACTGAAAACCCAGATAAGGAAATAAAAATAACCCCCGTATTTATCATTCAAAGACAACCATTTACTTTAAATATTATTTCCATGACCTTTTATGTTACTCATATAACCTAAATAGAATTGAGTTGTCTGGGAATTTGATAAATAAGCTTCTAAGACTTTATTCATACCATCAAAATAATTGATAGTGTCAGACAGATTTCCAGCTTTTCCTTCAGACTTTTTCTCACTTGGCAGTTGTCAAACAAATGGATAGGTATTAAAATCTAACTTGTGGTTTGCCTCTCCATTTTGAGATATCTGTTCTTTGTTTCTTTGTTTAAAAGTATAGTGGTTGCTCTCTTTTCATTATATGGGGGATATCTTTTTCCCTGGAATTTTGGGACTAGATTAAGAATTCCTTGTCTGTTCTTGAATTGTCCAAAAATAGATGTGGGGAAGATTGAGTAATTCGGGGTGGCTTTGAAGCAGAAACTACTTTTCCAGATGCAAAAATAAGAATGAAACAACAGTCTGCTATAGAAGGTCAAGATCCCCAAACACAGCAGTTCATCTATGAACACAAAATCTAGACGGTTCAGAGGCAAGAATATAAACTAGCAGTGGAGAATTCTTGAGTTTAGACCTTTATCAAGGGAAGACCAGCCAGCCATATTGTTAAGGGACAGGGAAATATCAAAATGCTGTCAATAGCCTTGAATATTTAACTTGCCTTTTTAGGTTTGGAAAGATGTGCCTGAGTTGCATAGAATGTCTTGTCTGTTATGAATTCATCATATAAGAGATTCTGACAGCTTCTGGTGTCTTCTCTTCTTTAGACCTATCAGAGGTTTCAAAAGTAGATTTATATGTATGGTTGCAAAGAGAAAATTGAAAATTAATAATATAGTGTTCTCTAATGGGACCTGGAATAGTTGCAGATTGCCATTAAATTCATATCCGATAATATTAATTTTAGCAAAGTTCAAGAAATTTCACTAGTAGACACAGAAAAAGAAATATCCTGGTGCCTGAATATCAGTGCCAGATATTCAGAATTCAAGTCAAAGAGTTATACATTGGGAAACTCATATACATAAGTCTAAAAACAGAGATATGTTTGAAATATTCCTTCTGATCCCTGAAGCTAGTCATTTTATGTCTGTCATTTGATCTTTCTCTCTTTTTCAATTGCTCAGTTGCAAATTCTGTGAATAAGTGGTTCGGGTTAAATGCAGCCTAGCCATGCAATTTGTTTTCTGTCATGACCTATGACATGGAAAACTATTTTCTTTGTATTTATTTGTAAGCTAGTTGTCTTGTAATTTTGACAAATGCCCTCTGCCTGTCCTTGTAAGGAAAGAGACCATGTGGCAGTTTCTCTAATGAGAGTCCCTATTTGTATCATCTTCACAGTTCAGAGGATTATGGCGACAGGTGATTGACAGAAGAGAAATAGAGTATATAAAATGTTTATTTCACCAAATATAACCACTGATGGGGTCCTGAACTAGGCTGTGAATGGGGATATAGAAGAAGACATTTAGGACTTGAAGAATGGAAAAACTGACAAGGTTTTGGAATTGATTGGCTTTGAGGGATAGGGGAAGCTGCTGGGAGGGGGGAGAGTCAGCGATTATTGAGCTTTTGACTAAGGTGAAAGAACTAAAATCATAATTGCTTGTTTGTTTTCTCATATCAGGAGGACTTTAAAAGATGAACAAAATGTTTTGCTAAGTATCATTGTCGTAAAATAGAAACCATGGTACATGAGCAAACTGGATTTCAAATTTACCATGCTAGTCTTACTGAAAGCAGAATGGAAAGAAATATTACTATATTTTCTAGTAAAACTATCACATTTTCTATATGGATATGCTGGATCATTAGAAGAAATTACTCAAGTGATTTTTTTTCTATATGCTTTTAAACAAAAAACTATACCTTAAAAGGCAGTGGCAAAGTGTGATCTGTTTCCCAAATCTAATACATCACTTGCATTTGAACAGTTTGTGAAATAAAAAGTAATTTTGAATTTTTAAATGATTAACAAATATTAAAAAGAAGAATATTTTGTGACATGTGAAAATTATATATTTCACATTTTAATCTTTAGTGTTTTATTGGAACCCAGCCATGTGCTTTTGCTTATGTTCCATGGCTGCTTTTGTTGATGATCACAGAATTTAGTAGCCTCAACAGAGACCATATGGCCCGCAAAGACTAAAACATTCATTATCTGATCCCTTAAGGAAAACGCTTGCCTATCCTTGCCTTAATATAAGCTATAGATCTAAAGATAAGTTAGGAAAGAATGTTAATGTAAATTTAAAGCTTAAGTAGAAAAATAGTGGTTTAATTTTAGCAGTATTATGGTTCATCCGTTAATTTAATAAATACTTGACAAATTTTGCCCCAAAATTGACAATTTTCAAAATAATGCATTGTGAATATATTTTGTACATTCTATCATTGAATATAACCTCTTAGATTGTTTTACTAAAATTATTAAACCTAACCCATAAGTATATATGGGTAATCTAGATTTTGTTGGAAATGAGTAAACGTGTTATTTCACAAAAACATTTTAATAATGACCTATAGAAATGATACCTGAAATTATAATCTCTATACAAACTTTTAAAATGCTTGTTTCAGTCATCTCTCTTTTCTGTAAAGGTTCTCACAAGTTCTCACTTCAAAAAAAAATTGCCAATATGTGTGAAGTCATTAATGGGTCTGTCAATATCTTATTACAGAATAAGCTATATGTAAATTTTAGATGCATGTATATTCCTGTTTCCATCCTGTAAGAAATTACAGCATACTAGTTGCATTCAGATTACCTGAATTTGAAGACGCTGGGAAAATTATTTCAGAGACTTAGTTTTCTCATATGTATGATGGAGGTGATGTGCTGCTGAAGAGTTGTAAAAACTGGGAAAAAGTAAATAATACTTTAACATAAATTCTGACAATATATTAATTTTTATCTATTTGTAGTTTATCAAAACAAAGGGCCTTTAGACTGGTCTCTCAAATTTAAGAAAAGATTGGTGAAATCAATTCCATATGGCTACATAACTCTTTTTCGCTATCATTCTAGAAAACGAAAGGACAATATTAAAATACAGATTATTTTAAAACCTGTTTCCTTCTTAAGAAGGCAATAGTTTTATATTCTGTCCTGTGGAAATTGAGGGTTAAATAGTGATTATTTAAGAAGTTTTATATATATAGGGCCTCCCTGGTGGCGCAGCAGTTGAGCGCTGCGCTGTGGAGCTGTCGGCAGCGGCGACGCGCGTTCGACGCCCGGGGAGAATCCCACATGGTGCGGCAGACCTCTCCTGCCTCGCCCGCTGCTCCCCTCAGCAGTGTACTTCTGATCTGCCTGTTCTGCTCCCCACTCTGTCTCTAGTGAACCCTCTCGCCACCCCACGCCTCTGGCCTGTACCCCAGCTCGCATGAATAAATAAAAAAAAAAAGTTTTATATATAATTTTTATACAGTTATATATTG
>PVIJ01017998.1:0-27649 GCA_004024925.1 Scalopus aquaticus | reverse complement strand
AACGGCAGCACCTCGGGCTTTCTCAGCCGCCTGCGACGACGGCTCGCCGCCAGCCCACGCCGTGCGCCTCCGCCGCCACGGCGAGGAAAAAGAGTCCCGCCCCCACCCCCACCCGGCGCCCCGCTCCGCCCCCCAGCCGGGCGGGGCCGCGCCTGCCTCCCGGACGCCGGGGTCCGAGTGGGCCCGAGGCTCCCTCGCCTGCCTCTGCCTGCCGAGACCCTCCCGCTCCGCGAGCCGGCAGCCCCGCCGAGCCGACCGGGCACCGAATGGCTCGTGTCGCTCTTGAGGCTGCGGTGTGCTGGGTGCCGGCGGGAAGTGCACACTTGCTCAAGCCCGGGACGCACGAGCCACTGGCGTGGGGAAGGGTTTTCCAGCCCGCAGGAGAGAGCTGCGTGCAGCAGAGCACCGTAGTCACAACTCACAACCAGAAGGAGAACACTTGCCAGCACTTATGTGCAGGGGCCCCGTTCTAACTGCCTCGAGGGACTGGTCGTTGAACCTACGAGGCAGGTCCTCTCATTGCCATTTGCCATAAGCCCAGGACCACAGGTGCAGGAAGCAATTTGCCCAAGACCGTACAGCTCATGTGTCATGGAGACTAGTGACTGCAGGGCGAGGGTGTTGCAGAGAAGAGTGGTCCAAGAGCAGCAGGCAGGCGAGGGGGAGGTGAGAGCGGCAAAAGCCTTTGAACTATTCCAGATGATGGGGCGGACATGAAGGCGGTGTGCTCTGGCTTAGGAGGAAGGGGTGCAAATGGAGGAGACTCAATTAGGAGGCGTTGACAAATGGGGGGGGGGACGACAGTAGAGTAGCAAGGATGACTCAGGTGACCAGCGCGTGTGCCAGAGTGGATGGTGGTCCCTTGTCATTGCTGGAGCAATAAACATACACAAAGGAAGCACAAAGGAAGGATAGCACAAAGAAAGGGTAGCACAAAGGAAGAAAATGATAGGCCAGTTTCTCTGAGGAACAAGATAGTAGCAAACAATTCCACAATACATTATACACAGGAATAAGTCAGATTTATTCCACAAATTCAAGAATGGGTCAATATAAATCCATCATTGTGCTTTGTCAAATCAAAGATAAAAAATCATAAGATCATCTGACTAGATGGAGAAAAAGCATTTTACTAAATTCAGCATCTACTTGTGATTAAAAAGAATCTCAATAAAGTGGGTTTAGAAGGAACAAACCTAAAGATAATAATGGTTATTTGTGACAAAGATATACCCAACATAATACTCAGTGGGGGAAAAACTGAAGGTGTATTCTCTAAGATCAGGAACCAGACAAGGATGTGCACTCTCACTGAGATGGGCAGTAAGTTAAGTGCCCGGTAGATCTGAGACAGAGTAAGTTAAGCACCCTGTAAGTTTCCACTGGCCAGACACTGCAGACCAACTCCAATATCAGAGGGGAAAACATCTGCTGACCAAGGAGAAAAACAATAAGGAGGAAAAAAAAACCAAAACTGCTGGGAATGAAGCAACAGACTCAGCTATGCCTGACGCAGCAGGCAGCCAGAAGCACATCTAGAAAGAATACATGAAGTAGGATAAGAAATTAGCTCTTGGGCCTCTCACTTGAAACCCCCCTCTGCTGTGGAAGCTGTACTCTACTCTTTTCCTTAATGAATTCCTAACTTCTTTACATTACTCTGAGTTTCCGTCTTCCTTTACTGACAGGAGTGGGAGCTCATGTCATTGTTTGAACTTCTGAGATGATATTTGGGCAGGTTTGTAAACCTTCCTGTGTTTCATCACCACTAGTATTTGACCCAATATTGGAAGATCCGGCCATAACAATTAGGTAAGAAAAAAAAATAAAAAGTATCTAGATTGGAAAGGGAGAAATAAAATTTTCCCTATATGCTGATGACAAGATATCATACATAGAAAAACTTGGAGATGCCACCAAAAAAACTATTGGAAATAATAAATGAATACAGTAAATTACAAGCTATAAAATCAATATATAATACCTAGGAATACATTTAAGTGAAGGGCCTGTACACTGAAAACAAAAAAGAGCGATTGAAAGAAATTGAAGAGGATACAAAGAAATGGAAAGACATTCTAGGCTCCTGGATCAGAAGAGTCAATATTGTCAAAATGTCCATTTTACCTTAAGCAATATACAGATTCAACACAATCCCTATTAAGATCCCAATGGTGGGCTTCCCTTTGGCCTAGAGGTTAAGATTCAGTGTTGTTATCACTGTTACTAGCCGAATTCGATCCCCGGCCAGGGAGCTAAACCACATATGGCATAGCAGACCTCTCCTATCTAGCCTGCTGCTCCCCTTAGCAGAGTATTTCAGTATTTTTGCCTGTTCTGCTCCCCGCTCTGTTTCTGGTGAATCTTCTCACCTCCCACACCTCTGGCCTACACCCGTTCTTCTATTCAAAAATAAATAAATAAAATAACAAGTCATTAAACCAGCTATAGAAAACCCTTAAGCTTGCACCACAGACGGGGATATGGAAAGCTGCCCCTCATTACAAAAAAAATCAATTCTTAGAGATTAACCCAACCAGATCTAAGATGAAAGTCCACAAATGAATGAAATCCCCCCCCCCAAAGAACACTATGTAACAACTACCCTGGCTAAAGGCAGCTATTATCCAAGACTGCCTGCCTGTCTATGCAGGTGCTCATTCCTTTCTCTTAATAAACCTGCCCCTTTAAAATGCAGTTTTTGCCTGATGGTGTCTATGCAAACATTTTTTTCCTTAGTAAATTCTCGATGTGCTGCCGAATGGGGAAACTGTACCAAAACTTTTCTCAGAGGACCACACTTATTCACTGAACCCTAACATTTGAACTCCATCAGAATCTCCTAACTAGGGAGTGACAAACAGCCATTAGGGTCTGTCTCCTTTGGCTCTCAGAGCTGATGACACAAATGTTAACCTTTATTTTTTTTTAAAGATGTATTTATTTTTGCATACAAGCTGGGGTGCAGGCCAGAGGTGTGGGGCAGTGAGAGGGTTTACCAGAGACAGAGTGGGGAGCAGAACAGACAGATCTACTGAAGTACACTGCTGAGTGGAGTAGCAGGCAAGGCCAGAGAGGTCTGCTGCACCACACGGGAAGCTCCCCGGCAGGTGGTAGCTGCGGACAGCTCTATAGCGCTGTGCTTAACCGGTTGCACCACCAGGGAGGCCCCAAATGTTAATCTTTAATAAGAGGAATAGAGTGTTAGAGATAAACCAAAATGTGTTTATTTGGCAATAGCAGAGAACTGTAATTCTGGGAACACAGGATCTGGTTAGAAACCAAAATGGGGACACCTTTGTGGTGCAAGGGGTTGTCTCAGCACTATGAAACTATCCAGAGCCACTGCAGCATGAGTTCGATCCCGGGCCAGGGAGCTGACCCACATGGCGCAGCAGATCTTTCCCGTCTCACCAGCTGCTCCCCTCAGCAGTGTATTTCAGTAGATCTGCCTGTTCTGCTCCCCACTCTGTCTCTGGAGAATCCTCTCACACTCCTACACCTCTGGCCCACACCCCAGCTTGTATGCATAAATAAATAAATCTTTAAAAAAAATGAAACCAAAATGTATCCTGAGAGACCAATGTTGAGGGTGTTCTTACAGGAGGGTAAGGATGAAGTCATGGAGGATGAGATAACAGCCAGATGAAGGAATCACAAGATTATAGTGGTAGGTGGAGGGCTCACAGAGTAAAAGTTAATTTTCGGGGCCTTTCAAGCAGAATATTCTCATTCCTGATGTTCTCATGGGACGTCCCAGGGTCGATCCACTTTAAAGGGGACAGTCAAGTGGCCTTGTGTTCAGTGGATTTTCCGGCCCTATTTTAATATGGCTTCAGTGCTCTCACTTTTCTCATTTTTAATTAGTTTGTTGAATCTTCACAAGCATCTTCTCTGGTAGATACTGATATTGAAAGTACCAAACGATGCTAATTATTGTAAACTTCAGAACACAGGTTTTTCTAGTTGCTAACCTATGAAATTCCCTAAAATGGCCTCAACAAGCCTCTAAGCACTAACTTCACTCCTTTTGAGCTGTTTCTGTTGACACATGAGTTGAAAACATATGAAACACCATGAAACCGTGACTACTTTGGCCCTGGCTCCTGCTGGGCTGCACCAACACGGCTGCATGGGAGGGAGGACTTTCTCAGGACAGGAGAAAGCCAGCCAGGCTGACCAACAGAACACTCATCTCCACCCTGCACTCTGCTATAAAGATCCTGACCCTTTGCCCAGAAAATGGAGATGGCTTTTTGAGGACACTGATATTGGTGCCCTGCAGGGCATTTTTCTCACTGTTGCCTAAGCAGCTGGCTGGAACTGTTAGAAAAAAGTGGTGGGTTTACCCCTTTGACAAAAGTTGTGGGCGGGGTGCAACCCCTCCTACCTGTGAGCGTCAGGTTGAGTGGTCCAATCAGGAGTTATCTAGGGTGGTGGTGGGGAGACCCTAGAAGAAGATAAAAGGAAGCGCAGGGTCATTCCTGGATCCTGAGGTGCCAATCCCCAGTCTAGACTCCTTGCACTCTGTACCTGACCTCGGAGAAGACCGGAAGATCGAGAAGAGGACCTGGGAGGGGCACACAGAGCAGCGACAGTGAAGAAGCTGTGATCGCTTCTAGGCCTTGGACTTGTACCAGGGACTTGGGGGAGATGGAAGGAGACTCTTGAAACAGATGTGGGTGAGAGACCCATTGGGAAAGTGACTGGCAGCCTTTATCTTGATTTGCATTTTGCTTTTGCTTTTGCCTTCCAGATCTGTCTGGCCCCTCCTGCCAGAAAGTGGGTCCCTACCAGAAAGTAACCTTAGGCTTCTGGCAGCTTTGGGGGCTCAGAAATCCTGCTTTGGGTTAACCCTATTTGGCTGGGAATTTACCCATGAGGGGATGGGTAACTTTGAGTGCTTCATGGAGAAATTATGTTAACTATATTCTTTTTCTTCTCTTTATCACATACTAGTTGTATTAAAGTTCTTTTCCATTGAAGGTCTTACACACTAGAGAATGTTTTCTTTATATGGTGGATGGCAGAACCCATTTAGAATAGGCAGGGTTGGGGGGATCCTGGGGTAGCCCTCCTTCTGCCCACTAACAACGTGAATCCCCATTCATGCCTTAAGTTTACTACTTTTCTGAATAAACTTCCTTTTCCTAAACCCAGATCTTCTCTCTTGTGATTGTGATTGGCTAACATAGCTGAGTTTTCCCAGAGATCACTATTATTTTCAATTCCAAGAACAGGAAATGAAGGCAAAGAGAGGGCAAGTGAATGCAATAGAAACATTTTTGAACGTTTTTTTTTAAATCTCTTTAAGGATTCTTCATTTTTTTTTCTTTCTACTTTTGTGTAGAACTGGGGTGTCGGCCAGAGGTGCAGGGTGAGAGGATTCACCAGAGACAGAGTGGGGCGCAGACCAGGTGTATTTACTGAAATACACTGCTGAGGGAAACAGTGGATGGTTGAGAGAACTCAGGCCATCGTGGTGATAGGGCTGAGACTTAACCCCTAGACCACCAGGGAGGCCAAATGATTCTTCATTTTTTAAATTAATTATTTTTTGTATAGAAGAACTGGGATGTAGGCCGGAGGTGCAGGGGATGAGAGGATTCACCAGAGACAGAGTGGGGAGCAAGCGGATCTACCAAAATATACTGCTAAAGAGTACAACAGTAGAGACAGGAGAGGTCTGCTGCACCAGGTGTGGGTTAGCTCCTTGGCCTGGGATCCACCTGGTGATAGCTTGATAGCGCTGAGACTTAACCCCTAGGCCACAAGGGAGGCCTCTGATTCTCCATTTTAAAAGAGGTGGGGAGGTAAAATTCTTATATTCAATAAAATCCAAAAGTCCTTGGTCCCCCAAATCAAAGGTTTCTGGAGAACGTAGTCTTTAGTTTTTCTTTTTTTCAGCTAAACCTTTTCTTTGTTCCCTCTGCAATGGAGAGTTAAGGTAGACACAAAATATAGCAAGTCACAACAAAACATTCATGGCAGAATTTAGGTGGGAGAAGAACTTACTCTCTCTCTCTCTCCCCCCCCACTCCCCCCTCCCCTCCCAGCCCTCCCCTCTTCCTCCCCCCACCCAACACTGGCATCCTTCAAACTAGGTAGGTGTATGAACCATGACTGTTACTTAACTGCGCTGCACGGGAAGAAACGGCCTACGAGACTCCTTCCCAATGCTCAGCTGCTTAGAAGAACTCCCCTCCGCTCCCAACTCCCAAGTTCTACCGGCCCCGCGTCCTCCATTTCCGGTAGTGACCCTAAGTGATGAGAGGCCATCGCTCCCACACCCGGCGGCGGCCGTCTGGCTCCCCACGGCGCGGAGTGACGTTGAGGGAAGGGCGGCTGCCCCAGGACAGAGGGGCGCCCGGGGAGCGGGCGTGCTGTCGGGATTGCGCCGGCTCCGGGGCCGCGGAGTCGCTCCTCTTGCCCTTTATGATGTGTGTTTACATGGGCGGAGGGATCCCTCGCCAGCTGACAGCCACACCGCGGCCGGCTCTTCTTTTTTTAAAGAGCCTAGCCTCGCGCGCTGATTGGCCGCGCCGCGGGCGCGTCAGACTCCGGGGGCGGGGCCCGGGCCGCATTGTCTGGTCCGGGGCCGGCCGGACGCCCCAGAGGCCGGCCCCGGGCCACCGGGGCCCAGACGTCTCGCGGCTCCTGGGAGCGAAGCGTCTGGCAGCGAGTCCCTGCCGGGGTCAAGTTCGGGTTCCGGGAGGAGAGCGGAGTTGGAGCCCCGGCGGCCGCAGCGGAACCCAGACCAGCTCGGAGTGCCACGTCTCCAGGAACCCCCTCCTTGCTCTAGGACAGCCCTCCGCCCCACCCGGACCTCGGTCCCCCAGAGCACCCCTATATGTGCAGCCCCAGCACTTGGACGCGTTCCCACGGAATGTTCATTCTATCCTGTCCTTTTGACTTCCGGACCTCGCCCCCCAGCCTGTCCTATGCCTCCCACGGCCTGTGCCTCCCGATCTGCAGCCTGCGCCCCTAGATCCGCCCGAGTGGTGATGAGGCGCTCTCCGCGTTCCTTCCGGTCGCCGCGATAGGAAGACCAGGCTCTTAGGTTCCAAACTGGGAGCGCTTTCTCTCCCCCCTCTCCTTAGTCCCAGTCCAGGTGCGCAGCCTGGAGACCCAGCTCACGGAGGCGCGGATGGCCGGCATTCCCAGCGTTGGAGGGGGCGGCACACAGCGCAGCACGTAGCGCACGTGAAGAGGCCGCTCCCCGCCCCCCGCCCCGTCGGCCGCGGCCACCACTTCCAGAAAGGGCTCGGAGGGTGGGAGGTGCACCTCCTTCCGCTCTGACCTCAGGTCTCTTAACCTTCTTCATGCCGAGACCCTTCTAACGCTATTCTTACCTTCCCAGGCCCTCTGATCTGCTCTTCCTCTCCTTTCCCGCAGTTTCCCCTATACACCGGCTTTCCCTCTGCCTCTTTGCAATACATCCTCACCTCCTCCTCTCTCCAATTCAGTGCCATCACCTCTGTCACTTCTTGGTGTCCGGGAATGTTTGGTATCAGATACCCCTATGGAAACCCACAAATCTCAAGATGAACTTGCAGCCTTTTTGGCCTCCCTGTTTATTTTGTGTACTCTCACAATGTCTGGTTACTACTCTCTTGTGACTGTGCTTGTAACTCTATCTTCCATCTTTCCACTGCCTCTTTGTGCCCTCTACCCCTACACCATGCTGCCACCATACAGTAACCACTGGACGGAAGTAGTGATGATCACTAGGCCCGCAGCAGAGAGGTGGTAGAAGCTCCATAGGCATCTGTAGAAGGGGAACAGACACGGCCTTGAGTGTCTTTCTCAGACTAGCTGAAGACAGTTTTAGATTGGACAAGGGGAAGAATCTGGCTGCCCAGATGAAGCAGGAAGAGAGCTCACAATAGATCAGAATGCAGGGTGTTGGGGGAGCACACACAGTGGTATAAAATCCCGTCCTCCCCCACGCCCCTGCCCTGCTCATTTCCCTGGAACCACCAACCTCTCCTCCTCTGCTGGGCTGGTCTCCTGAGTAGGATTTCCGTGCCCTCTGATTGTCCCCACCCCCACCTGTGGCTGTTGCCCTTGCAGGTAGTCTCTGGGCTTTTGTCCTGGGAAGCTGAGTCTGGGTCCCAGGGAGACATCTGATCACTATACACCTTTTCCTTCTCCCTCCTCCTCTTTCTTTCTGGTCCTAGGAGCCCTTCTCTGTCCCAGGGGACACAGGATTCAGGACTTACTTTGGTTTACCTGAATGTGGGGCCCAAAGGTCTCCCTGTGCCTGGACTCCCCTTCCCATGAGCCTCCGAAATACACTACCAGGGTCCTCCCTGGTAGCCTAGGGGTTAAGTTTCAGCACTACTGTTACAGGGCAGCCCTGATAAAAAAGGGGGTGCCTGACTGTGGGTCCTCACCTGTGCGCTTAAAAAGGACTTATAAGAAGACTCAATTGCAGGCACACACAATAAAATTAATAAAGGGTTCATTTACAAAAGAAGGGGAAATAAAAAACAACTCAAGGGGAAAAAAAGAATAAGTTGGTGAATGCATCCTGCCAGTTCTGCTGAGCTAGAATCCCAATGGTACACCAAAACCCAGTGAACAGCCAAGAGAACACCCAAAGTACACAAGTCTGGTTATATACCAAACCTGGCTGTTTAATTCCACCCTCAGTTCCCAGCAATCCCTTTCAGAGGATTATGGGATTTGTAGTCCTTTCTGTCTTGGATCTTTTTGGCCTGAGGTGGGGGTGTGGCCTGTAAAAACCTATCTGTGGAGTTTGTTCAGGCCATCCTTTTGTTGGAGGGAAAAAAGGACATCTGCAACAAACTCCAGATAGGTTTATGGATCCCACCTCAGACCAAAGAGATCTAAGACACTTAAGGGCTATTAATCCCTTAATGCCATCATCATCGAAGAGAGGATTACTGGGAACTGAGGGGTGGAGTTAAGCAGCCAGGTTTGGTACATAACCAGACATGTGGACCTTGGGGTACTCTTGGCTTCTCACCAGGCTACAGTGTGCCATTGGGGGTTTCCAGTTCTCTGAATCTGGTAGGATGCATTTGCAGATTTCTCTCTCTTTTTGTCCCTAGTTATTAATTTTTTATTTCCCTTTTTTTCCCAAATAAACCTTTCATTAACCTTTTTGTGTGTGCCTGCAATTGACCTTATTATAAGGTGAGAACCCACAGTCAGGCACCCCATTGTATATCAGGATAGCCCTGTAACTCTTTCTCCCCCAACACTACCATGGGAAGGCCTGGCCAGGGAGCACAGCAGACCTCTCCTGTCTCTCCCACTGTTCCCCTCAGCAGTGTATTTCAGTAGATCCACCTATTCTGCTCCCTTCTCTGTCTCTGGTGAAGCCTCTCTGTCTCTCTCTTTCTCACACACACCTCTGGCATTCACCCCAGTTCTTCTACACAGAAATAAATTTTTTTAAAATCTTAAAAAAAAACAAAAAACTAGCGAATGAGACATTCCCAGTGTGGCCAGCCCTGTCCATGGGGGTGTGGAAGGACGGAGGGTGTGTTTCTCCCCTTTCCAGCTGGGTCACTTTAGAGGCCCTAGACACCCAACGAGCAAACTTGTGCTGCCAAGAGAAACTGAGACAAAGTGGGGACTCATGCCCCCCCCCACCCCCACCACCAGTTCACCCTGCAGCATCCACTGCCATTCCTAACTGAGGTCTCTGGGCTGAGGGGCCCTTTCAGCCAACTCTCAGTTTCTGGATAGTTGAAATGTTTGAAATTCTCTGTATTCAACATGAAAGTCTCCCAACAAGAATAAAAGAGCTTCTACACCAATAACACAAGAATTTCACAGAGGACGACCCAATCTACGATGCTCACTTGACATTCAGTGTCTGTCTGACCAAATCATGTCGAGTGTCCAGCACAGGATTGGATGCACAAAATGCTGAAGGTGTATTCCCTGTCTTCTCTCCCCTGGCAGGAGGGGGTGATGTGAGAGTGACTAGAAATCCAGCACTAACCTGAAAGAGACAGAGCCAGTGGCAAGGAGTACTCCAGTCTGCTGGAAGTATCCGCCTATGAAATAGTCAGGTAGCACTGTCACCATTTTTCAGATGAAGCAAAGGAGACTCAGAAAGATTAGCCAACGTCACAGAGATAACAACATAGCTCAGATTGGAATGTGGTGATCCTTAAATCTTTTGTGCCCTGAACACCAGGCTGACTGACTCCTTTAAAGCTGAGGACTGGGGGCCTCCCTGGTGGCGCAGCGGTTAAGCGCTGCGCTGTGGAGCTGTTGGCAGCGAGTTCGACGCCCAGCCAGGGAGAGTCCCACATGGTGCGGCAGACCTCTCCTGCCTTGCCCACTGGTCCCCTCAGCAGTATATTTCTGATCTGCCTGCTCTGTCTCTGGTGAACCCTCTCGCCGCCCCACGCCTCTGGCCTGTACCCCAGCTTGTATGTATAAATAAAAAATAAATCTTAAAAAAAAAAAAAAGCTGAGGACTGGGGACAATGATGTCCCATCACAAACCTCCCCATCAGCTCTCAACCTGCCCACATTTGTCCACTCACTCCCCTTAGGCCATATGAGCACCTATTTATTTATTTGTAGAAGAACTGGGGTGTAGGCCAGAAGTGTGGAGTGGGGGCAGGTAAGAGGATTTACAGAGACAGAGTGGGGAGCAGAACAGGCGGACTGACTGAAATACACTGCTGAGGGGAGCAGCGGGCGAGACAGGAGAGGTCTGCTGCGCCATGTGGGAAGCTCCCTAGCCAGGGATTGAACTCGTGCTGCAGTGGCTGCACATAGCTTCATAGTGCTGATACTTAACCCCTTTCCCCACCAGGGAGGCCCTGTTCAGGCTATTCTTTTTTTTTCTTAAAAAAGATTTATTTATTTATTTATGCATACAATCTGGGGTACAGGCCAGAGGTGTGGGGCGGTGAAGGGGTTCACCTGAGACAGAGTGGGGAGCAGCACAGGCAGATCATCAGAAATACACTGCTGAGGGGATCAGCGGGCGAGGTCTGTGGCGCCATGTAGGATTCTCCCTGGGCCAGCATCGAACTTGCGTCGCAGCTGCCGACAGCTCTACAGCGCAGTGCTTAACCGCTGCGCCACCAGGGAGGCCCCAGGCTTATTCTTTGTAATAAAGCCTACAGAGGTTTTGGCATGAGAGAAATATTTGGAATGTAATTATTGTAATGACCAGCCCATCCAAGAAAACTTCACTTTCAGTTTCTGGGTTTGGGAAACTTAGGGCACATCTAGGTGTTCTGCTATGAGGTGCCTTAAATATCAAACCTGGGCTTGGGAAAACTGCAACTTCTCTTTGGTGATTTAGTGACCAGTTAATGTTAAAAACTTTAACAAATTAATGCTGTCTTCCTAAGAAGAGGCTTGGACTAGAGAGCAAAGTATCAAATCATTCATGTATTACAACAAGGCAGAACCCCTGAGGACCTTCTTATCACCCAGATAGGCTTTCAGGATTTGTGAGAAATAAGGGTGTTCAGTGAAACTGAGGCATTACTATCCAGGTGAACTGCATTCCTTCCCAGGTGAAGGCAAATGACTATTGACTAATCTCATCAACTGGAATGCTAAAATATGCACTGCATAGATCAATTATAGAATTTACATTCAGCTGGGATGGCTGTTAGTAGTACGTGAGGGTTTGACCCAACTGAATGCCAAGAAATGACAATGTTGTTCATTGCTCAGAGGCCTGGGAGGAAACTTCACTTGGCCTTTGGGTTTCTCCACAGGTAAAATTGGAGTATTGCAAAGGCTATGCAAGGAATAATGAGGCCTTTATGCTAAAGACTTCTTCACTAAAAGGGTAATGATTGTAATCTAGTATAGGCTTTATGCCAAAAACTTCTTTGCTAATTGGGCATTGATTAATTCTGGGGAGAGGTTTAGAAGGAGTCTTGATGTGCTATGAATTTTACCAACATTAGTATGAGAATTTGTCCATGAGGAGGATGGTATCTGATTCAATAGGAACAAATGATCAGATTCACTTTAGTCCCACTGTCAGAGGCAGGGCAAATAGAAGTAGTTTGAACATTCATTTAATTCCTTGGGTTGACTATTTTGTTACTGTTACCTCTAGAATTATTTCCCTCTTGAGATAAAGAGATCATGCTTTTCTAAGAATTCTTTTTTATATATATATATTTAAAAGAACAGGTTTATTGGGCCTCCCTGCTGGCGCAACGGGTTAAGCGCAGCACTGTGAAGTTATCCAGAGCCACTACAGCACGAGTTCGATACCCAGCCCGGGAGCTTCCCACATGGCACAGCAGACCTTACCTGTCTTGCCCGCTGCTCCCCTCAGCAGTGTATTTCAATCTATCTGTCTGTTCTGCTCCCCACTCCATCTCTGGTGAATCCTCTCACCACCCCACCTCTGGCCTACTTGTATGCATAAAGAAATAAATCTTTAAAAAAAAAAAAGAACAGGTTTATTAGGGAAAGGGACAGAAGAATAAAGGACGCTTGCATAGACACAGCAGGCAGGAAGACCTGCCCCTGAAAGGTACAGGTTTGCTGAGAGAGAGGACTGCATGGTACAGACCCGGCATGGCACAGGGCACAGACAGGCAGGGAGGCCGCAGCCCTGCAGATGGACAGAGGGTTGGGGAAAAGGACACCGGCATAGTCACGGGTGGGCAGGAGAGCTGCTGCCTTTCTAAGAATTTTTGACCCAATAAATCAACATGTTCAGAGGAACTGAGGAGAAAAAGATGGGTCCTCCCACAGGTCCTGAGCCAAGAGAAATCACTCGAGACCAGACCTTTTGCAGTTTATTAGACGTTCCTGTTACAGGGCAGGGAGACGGGCCCCCCCAAAACACCCAGACCTGCCCTGTACTAAATAGGTTCTGCCATCTGCCACATCAATACAAAACATATAGGACCTTTTGTGGAAACAGATTTTAATACAAAATTAGAAAAGACAGAGAAGACAAAGAATATACTTTCTAAATCAAGCACCCAAAGTTATCCAACCCCTCGTGAGTAGAAGTCTACACAAACAGGATTGGTCCAAAGCAAGTCTCGAAAGCCTGCCATGAGTATAAAACAGCTTTCGACAGGGACCCATACAAAAGGGTCAGAAACAGTCAGACAATTCTCAGAGGAACAGAGCAAAATCAAAACCAAAATCAACATTGCCATGGTCAATCTTCCACGGGTCTCTCACCCACATCTGTTTCAATCAGTCAGCTGCCAGTGCAGCTTCTTTACATGTTTCTCTGCTCCATGTGCCTCTTCTGGCCTCTATCCTGCTCCCTTCTCCACCTGTCTTCGGTGTGTGTCATGTGTTCTTCTCCAGCTCTTTATCTCCTGCTCAGCTCCACCCTTCAGTTCCCAGTAATCCTCTCTGCGATGATGACGGCATTAAGGGATTAGTAGCCCTTAGTGTCTTGGATTTTTTGATCTGAGGTGGGATCCATAAACCTATCTGTGGAGTTTGTTGCAGATGTCCTTTTCCCCCCCAATATTCCCTCTAGCTGAACTGTGTGAGTACTTCAAGGAAGGGGTTTTTTGATAGCAATGGGGTTAATTAAGTACTCAAAGCATGGCTCCCGTGTCAATAAGGACAGAGAGTTTTAGTCCCAATCTGGAAAGTTATTTGTCTGAGCCAATTAAGAGGAGCTGATTAAGACGGAGGATTGGAAAAAGCCCTGTAGTTTCCTGGTGCCCTATCACTGGGAAGCGGAGGAAGGGCAGCGTGGAAGGCTAAAAGCATTTGAAGGAGTTGAGTGTGGCATTCTCTTCTCCAGTGGCTTTTTTTTAAATAGTAATAACAAAAACTAGAGGGAGTTCGTTCCATATAGGGTCTTCATTTGCTGAAGCTGAAGATTAAGGATATTTGCAATTTTTCCTTAAGGTGGCTCATTCTAAGGTATGAGCAAGCCAATTTTCCAAATCAACTAGATATGGGGTAAAAACAGTTTCCTGCTCCACTCTCTTTACCAAAAGAGCAAGATCGAAGCTCAGCCCATTAACTGAGCTAAAGCCTACTCCAGAGACTAGCTTCAGAAGGTAGACTTGAATTTTCTTTGAAAACACTTTTTTAAAAAAGATTTATTTATTTCTGCATACAAAAGCTGGAGCTTAGGCCAGAGATGTGGGGGTGGGAGGGTGGCAGTGGTGAGAGGATTCACCAGAGAAAGAGTGGGGAGCAGAACAGGCGGATCTACAGAAATACACTGCTGAGGGGAGCAGCAGGCCAGGCAGGAGAGGTCTGCTGGGCCATGTGGGTCAGCTCCCTGGTCAGGGATCAAACTTAGGCCACAGTGACTGGTGATAGCTTGATAGTGCTGAGACCCCTTGCGCCACCAAGGAGGCCCCTGAAAACACTTTGAAGTTGATTATAATCATAACAGACAGACTCATCAAGCTTCTGTGTCCAAGCCTCAATTTTATTCTGATCCAACGCTGTTGGAATAGTTTGGTAAAGTCCTAGCTGCTTCTCAAAAGAGGATTTTGTTTATCTAAATCCCTTTCAGGATTTTCCCATCTGTGACTTACATCTGACGAGGAGCTCGACCCTCACCAACAAGCATGTCCATTAACTGCTGATACAGGTCAGAAAAACAAGGTCGATAGATTTGCATGACTATGTTAAATTCTCCAGCAAATCTTTGTGGTTATTTTAGTAAATTCTTTCTATGGCTCATAATATGGCCTTAGTCCAAAGAATGTAGGAGATCTGAGGTTTGTCTGGATTCTCAGAAGGCTCAACTTTAAAAGGACAAATTTTAATAAGCTCAGAGAGATCAGAAAGCATCTCCGTGGAGAGGAGGAGGGAGGTGGAAGTAGACTCGATCAGCTGAAGGTTTGTTAGGGAGGTGGGTGGGCCAGGGAAGGATGACAACGGGATTAGCTCCAGCGCACCTCTGCTGCCCAGCGCCCTGTCAGAGGAGGTGGGGGGCAGGAGGAGAAGCTTCAGAAGCCAATTTAATCTTTCCATAGGCATTTGATTTTCTCAGTCTATTAAAAAGTTTTATTTGCAAATAGGCAATTTTAGCTAGATTCTCATAATGTTTGGAGACCTCCCGATACCTATTGAAACAGGCTTGCCATTTACTTTTAATATTTTCAGAACCATGGATGTCCAATTCAGTTTTAAGAAAACAAGTTTGGGGAGCTCAAAGTTCCCCATAATGGTCATTGGAGTTCGGAATTACTTTTAGTTAACTGAGTCCAGACAGTGAGGAAAGCGCACAAGGAAGAACCTGTCCTGAAACACTAAGCTGGCAGGTGTTCCTGAAGGAGGAACACCCCAAAGCATTTAGTTACTTAGGTTCCCAGTTTCTTTTATTATCAGAATTGTAATAGGGCGGTCCCCAGGA
The DNA here is from genome assembly GCA_004024925.1 of Scalopus aquaticus. Lineage (NCBI taxonomy): Eukaryota > Metazoa > Chordata > Mammalia > Eulipotyphla > Talpidae > Scalopus > Scalopus aquaticus. Next base: position 12,321 of record PVIJ01017998.1, on the reverse strand, counting down.
AAAGGGGAGGGTCCAGGTTCCCTGCCCCACCCAAGGGAGGGTGGAGCTGAGCAGGGAGGAGAAGCTGGAGAGGAGACTGGAGAAGGAAGGAAGAGCATGGAGAGCCAGAGGAGACCCAAGGAGGCACATGGAGCAGAGACATGTGAAGAAGCTGCACTGGCTTCTTGATCCTGGACTTGTTGACACAGACGTGGGTGAGAGACCCATGGGTAGGGCTGACAATGGCAGCTTTTATCTTGATTTTCATTTGCTCTTTTCCTCCCAGACTTGTCTGTTACTCATCCTTTTTTTTTTTTTAAGATTTATTTATTTATGCATACAAGAACTGGGGTGTAGGCCAGAGGTGTTAGGTGGTGAGAGGATTCACCAGAGTGGGGAGCAGAACAGGCAGATCTACTGAAATACACTGCTGAGGGGAGCAGCGGGCGAGACAGGAGAGGTCTGCTGCACCATGTGGGACGCTCCCTGGCCAGGTATTGAGCTCGTGCTGCAGTGGCTCTGGATAGCTTCATAGCGCTGAAGTTTAACCTGTTGCACCACCAGGGAGGCCCTCTACTCACCCTTTTTTATAGGTCCTCACCAGAAGGTGTTTTACACATGTGCCTGGCTTTCAGGCCTTGCTTTGGGCCAATCCCATTTGGGGGGACTTTTACCCATGAGGGGATGGGCAACTTCGGGTGCTTGATTTGGAGACTATGTTCGTTGTCTTCTCTGTATTGCACACTAATTGTATTAAAGTTCCTTTCTATTAGGGTCTATATTTTTGTCTTGATGTGGCGGATGGTAGAACCTATTTAGAGCAGGCAGGTTTGGGGTTTCTGAAGTGCCTCTCTCCCTGCCCTGTATCAGATTCAGGAATTCCTTAACCCCAGAAGGAAATCTGGTCGAAGGCCACAGAAGCTGCACAATTCCAAAGGCTCATTCGTTCCCTGAATGATACAGCTGAAGTGTAAATTTAAGCAATGGACGCGGCTGTATCATTCAGGGAACGAATGAGCCTTTGGAATTGTGCAGCTTCTGTGGCCTTCGACCAGATTTCCTTCTGGAGATTTCCTTCCAACAAGGAACTGGTCAGTTAAGGAATTCCTGCCCACAAAGGTTAGGAGTCGAGGTCAGCAGAGCTCTGATGAGAGTCACCTGCTTTCGGGGTGGGGTAGGTTGGGGAGAGAAATCTGCAAAGGCCAACACAGTTCTGATTCCAACTGGACAGCCTGACTCCCTGAGGGGAGCGGCCCACTTGCCGAGGGGGGTACTCCAAGCAAAAATGGCCTAAAATGAAAAGGACAATTTCCGAATAGCCACTCTGGTGGCATCCATGCCAACAGTGGGTCTCAGAACCAGGAACACATTTCCTCTGAGAATGCAGGGTCAGCAGGAAGGCAGTGAGCTCCAGGGGCTGACATCTGCCTTTCTACCAGCCTCAGAGTTGGGGGTGAGGGGAGTTGTCTCTGGATTCCCATAGAGGCCACCAAATATGTCAACCTCAAACAAAAAATAATTAGTCATTTAGCCAACAAAATGGGTTTATTTGGAAACAATGACAACACAAATTCGGAAGATGTGGTCTCAGAGCAAGACTCAGGTGTATTCCCTGAGCCCAGGGCTAGCGCCCCCTTATTTCTGTTTTCGAGGGGCTGTCGGGTAGAGATGCCTTATTCTCCCTTCCCCTGTTGGTCCCGCAGTTTACATGCAGACATTCTCTTCTAGCCTCTCAAACTCATTTATTCGGGTTTTTGAATGCTAATTTTCGGCCTCTTGGTAGAAGCACTCCGGCTAGCAGGCATCAGCAGCAGGCTGGTCATGATCTGCTTGCCCAGATGAGACTGCCAGTGACAGCCATCCCTCCTGGGGAGCTGGGGAGAAGCCCACACTACCCACAGAGAGACCTCTGCCTCCCTCCCCTCAGCCCCCCATCGCCAGTTCCAGAGGCAGGTTTTTCAGTCATCCAAACCTTTTGAGTTCTTACAGAGTGCTCAGCACCTGAGACAGAGTACAAATGTCACCCCCTCCATTCTAAAACCTTGGAGGCTCTCCTTTGGAATAAGAAAGCTCTGTTTCCCGGATGACCGAGCTTCAAGGGAATGTGCTTAAACTTTGGTGTTACCCAAACCTGGGATTTAGTCCCAGCTCTATTTACAAGCTCGGAGACCTGAAAATGTCTCTAAGCTAATTTGCCACCTATAAAACTGGACTCTGACCTGCTATATAAGTGAGGTATGAGAATTAAAGGAAATGAAACATGGCAGGCAAGTGGTAGACACTTGGCGTGTGTCAGCGCACCTCTGCCTTCACTCTGAGGGAACAGGTGCCTGCACTCGGCCTTTGCCGAGCATGGGGTCCTCTTCTCTCCCACCCCATCTACAGCAGGGGACCATGGGAGCATGCCCATTTCTAAGGGCTTGTTCCTTTAAGGCTGTGACTCGGGTAGCTCCCTGCCAGACTCATCCCCCAGGGCTCCAGGGTGATGCACCATCAGGCCTGGGATTTGAGCTGCCCCCAGAGCCCTACCTCAAGGTCTGAGCTCCTTCCCTCTTTGCCAGGGAGCCTCAGACAGGCCCAGGCAGGTAAGTTGCCAGCCCTGCCCCAGGTGAGCGGGGAGGGGCAGAGAGATTCTCACCAAAGGCCTCAGGGCACAATTCTTCCCTTTCTGGTTGGGCTACTTTAGAAGTCCTGGACATCCTGGGAGCAGTATTATTACCTCCAAGCGGGCCAAGAGACAGGACAGAGGAATCCAGGTGTCCTTCCCACAGATATCATCATCTCCCCCTCAGTCTACGTGGGCACGAGTGGAGTCTACTTCCTAGGGAAAGGGCGAGGGGGACCGCAGGGGTATGGTCTGGATATGTGAACGCAAAGCCGAGACCTCTGGGATTCCACTGTGTTCTTACCTGCAGGATGAAGATAGTATCTTCCAAAGGTTAGAGAGTCAAATGTTGGGTCCTGTAGTTTACTCACTGGCATGTAAGAAGGCTCAGAATTATAAGGCAAAAAACTCAGAGCCTCGTAGTCAGGGCATCAGCAGTTTAAAATCCTTCAATGGCTCCTCAGAGCTCTCACATAGGGTAGAAAGGTTAACTCCTGCCCACAGCCACCTCACTGATCTCATCCCCCAGCATCTCAGCAACACAGTCATTGCAGTTCTCTCCATGGCCCTGGGGCCTCCTCAGGTGCTCCGCCCCTCCATCTGGCTAACTCTTCTCTCCTCAGATTCAATGAAAGTTCCTCAGGGAAGCCTTCCCTGTCAACCCTCACCAGGCCAGGCTCACTCACTCATTTCACACCCTTTGCACAATTCTCACTGTGTTAACTGTTTCAGGGATGTAACCCCTTCCTCCCAGTGAGTGTTTCCTGAAATATAAGCCCTGTATGTCCTGTTCACCACTGTATTCCCAGGACTCAGAGTACACAAATATGAATTTTATCACTTGCTGAAGAAAGAAACTAGAATCCCCGGTGTCTTCGCCTCTGGTCTCGACTCTCCCTTAGCATGAAGTCTGAGGCAGATACAATCATACGCCCTGCCCTACCCACACACTCCTCTCAGCACCTGCTCTGTCTCCCAGAATGCAGGGGGGCTATTCTGACTTTCCTCTCACTCCGCCCTGTCAAAACTTGAAATTCTGGTCGCTTGCAGCTTCACTCTTTATTTTCTGGTTTGGGACTGTTCAATAAATTCACCCGCCTGTCAGCAAATCTCTGGAGCACGCACAGTTCCCGCCCTGTCAGCCAAAGGGCAGGCCTCTCGCCTCAGGCAGGCACCCGTCCAGATCCTGTGACCAGGGCAGCTACTACACCTTGACAAATACACTGGGTTTTACCCACCTGTAAGATGAGGATACGTCACAAAAAGGCTGAAAAAATTTCCATCTGTGTGACAGGCACTGTCCTGAGCCTCCCACCTGCCTTGTCCATCACAGCTCAGTGCGAGATGACCTCTCCCTCACTGCTGTTTTTAAAAGATATTTATTTTATTTACTTATGCATACAAGAGCCGGGGTGTAGGCCAGAGGCATGAGGGGCTGAGAGGATTCACCAGTGACGAAGAGGGGAGCAAAACAGGCAGATCGACTGAAAGACACTGCTGAGGGGAGCAGCAGGTGAGACAGGAGAGGTCTGCTGGGCCATGTGGGAAGCTCCCTGGCGGGGGCTCGAACTCACTGCAGTGGCTGTGGATAGCTTCATAGTGCTGAGACTTAGCCCCTTGCGCCCCAGGGAGGCCCCCCTCTCCCTTACTTCTATTCCAGCTCACCAGAGCCCAGGCCAGCTCACACCACCATGAAGGCGGGACTCAGAGGCGGGCCCGCCAGAGCCACCTCTCCCCACCTGCACGCTGGCTGCTGAAGTGGGGGCTCGGGAGAGTTAGGCTGCTTAGCCCCAACTTCAAGTTATTAAAGCAGCTGGGAGGTTTGTCTGATAAAGCTTAGTTTCTCGGGATTCCTCTTCTCCGTCTCTTTGAGACGTGAACTCCTCTCTCTCTCTGGCCAGTGTAACTCGTCAGGAGTGACAGACATAATGGAATAGCAGTTATAAAGTGTTCAGAGGGTGGCAGGAACTTGAAAGTCTATCAAATTCCTCACCTCAGGAAGTCAGGGTACAATTTATTGTCTTTATTTAAAGTTATATATATTTTTGTTTGGGCCAAGTGTGTCACAATGAGGAATAATTTCTGGAAATATATGTCCCAAGAGTTTATTTCCTCAAATGTCTGGGGCCCACTGAGCACTGGCTCTCCCCTCTGGCTGCACGTTTGCCTCACTAAGAAGATTGTTAAATAAATAATCCACCTCCACCAGAACTTGACCCCTCCCTCTCCAAGACCAACTACACAGAAGTGCAGTAGGGTGGCGGGAGCTCTCCAAGTGATTCTAACGCACAGGCAGGGCTGAGAACCTCACCCTTGAACAGTGATTTATTCTCACAGTGAAATCTAGAATCAGGAGCATCAGCATCACCTGGTTAGAAATGCAACTTCTCAAGTCTCCCCCACAAGACCTACGGAGTAAGAAACTAGGGGTGAAGAGCTGGGAGAGTCATCTGTGTTTATAAGCCCTCCAGAAGATCTGGTCCAGGCTAAAGAACTCTGAAAGTTCTTTTAATGAAAGCAGAAAGTCTGAAAGTTTATTTTATCTAAGGCTTTTTTTTTAAGATTTATTTATGCATAAATGACTGGGGTGTAGGCCAGAGTTGTGTGGGTATGTGAGTGAGAGTATTCACCAGAGACAGAGTGGGGAGCAGAACAGGCGGGTCTACTGAAGTACACTGCTGAGGGGAGCAGCGGGTGAGGCAGGAGAGGTCTGCCGCACCATGTGGGAAGCTCCCTGACTGGGGATCGAATTTGTGCTGCAGTGGCTACAGATAGCTTCATAGCACCGAGGTTTAATCCACTGCGCCACCAGGGAGGCCCTAATCCTGTCTTTTTGCACCCAGGAAGAGAATCAGCTTCCCAGTGCCACTCAAAAGTTCTTGTTCAGTCACGTCTAGATGCGGGTTTTACCTTCTCGGCTCTAGCGCCTCCTCTGATGTCCAAGGCTGCCTCTCTTTGGCAGCCTCGTAACAGGTCTGTGAAGACGGCCACGACCATTTCTTGCATCCCTGTAGCGTGTCAGCCACCCATCTGTCAGAGGTGCACAATGCCTCCATTTTAGTTTGCGAGGATTGCTGGCCCAAGTGCCACAAACAGAGTGACTTATGACAGAGACTCACCTCCTGCGGTTCTGAAGACTGGCAGTCAGGGCAAGGAACTGGCAGGGCTGTTCCCATGAGGCACAGGGAAGGGTTAAGTCCAGGCCTTCAGTGGCATCTGCAGTTTTGGCATAACTCCAGTCCTCACCTGCTCTCTCCCAACGGTGGACATGCGCATGCTCAACCTCTTCCTTTTATAAGGACTCCAGTCAAGCCCAGCTAGTTCACCATGCCCTACCCCAGTGCACTTCACCTTCACTGAATACCTCTGCATGACCCCAATTCCAATTAAGCGCACATTCTGAGAAACTGAGGGTCAGGACATCAACATGACTTAGGGGGCAACACTGTTCAGCCCCTAACACCTCAGACTGCCTGTATCTTATGATCTAGGTCATCAAAGTCCCCATCATATAAGTATTTTCTCACAGAGGCTGTACTCAGACGGGCAGTCTGACTACACTGTTGGAGAAAATAGGCACAGGATGAGAGACTGGGAAGGCCTGGCCCACTCCCGCCAGCCCATCAGCTCAGTTATGGCATGAGATCAGTGGGTGAGGACATCTTGGGTTCTGGAGTTGCCCCCACCTTTGCACAGACCAAGCTCTGCCCAAGTGATAGAACCATGAGTGAGTCAACTGTGCTTTTTTTTTTTAATTAAAAATTTTTTTTATTATTTTATTTATGTATAGAACAACTGGGGTGTAGGCCAGAGGTGTGTGTGGGGGTGGTGGTGAGAGGATTCACCAGACAGAGTGAGGAGCAAAACAGACAGATTGGTTGAAATACACTGCTGAGGGGAGCAGTGGGCGAGACAGGAGAGGCCTGCTGTGCCATGTGGGTCAGCTTCCTGGCTGGGGATTGAATGTGTGCTTCACTGGCTGCTGATAGCCTCAGTGTTGAGACTTAACCCCTTGTGCCACCAGGGAGGCCCCATTGCAGTTGTTTTAAGCCACTGGTTTGGGGGCAGTTTGATATTAGCCAGAGAGAACTGCACTGAGCCTCACACAGCATGGGCCGTCATCCTGAATGCTTGGGTCTGTTGGAAGCCCTTCTGCCAGAGCCCAGTGCTGGCCTATCATGGTGATAAAATATTTGGGTCTCACTGCTGGCTGAGTGGCTGGGAAGTAAGACAAAGTTCTGCTTGTCTATAATGAATGGCACCCTCTGACCTACCTAAAAGCTTTTGCGAGCACGGGTGAGACTTTAAGGCTCTGGCTGTGAGCAGGGTGGGGAGGGGAGTGGGCAGAGAGGGACTGAGGGGTCCTTTGTGTGGGTGGGCCTGTGGCCAGAGCTGGGAGGCATACAGCCAGTTGTGTGGGCTCCGGAACGCTGGAAGTTGGGGAGTGGAGGAGAAGCCTTAGCTGAGGAGAAAACTGGAATAGTTAACCACTGAGAATGGTGCCTTCAAAAGAGCCTAGTTTGGAGGAGAGAGAGCTACAAAGATGCACAGAGAAGTGATTACCTAGCACAGGAACACAGATTACAGAGAAAGTACTAGATCAATGTGGAAAGCCCTCTTTCCTCCGGAGGATGGCTTCTGAGAACCATACTCATAATGGCTAACACCCATGAGCACTTGGAGGTTTTACTATGTTACACGCACCGTGTCGCCAGTGACTAGGTCTCAGTGGCCTAAGCACTTATAATCCTATAACAACATATGGAGGATTTTTTTTACTGCTATCATTTTATAGATGAGGAAACCGAGGTCCAGTAACACAACTAGAGCATACAATTATTAAGTAACCAAACTGGGATTCAAATCTAGGTATTCTGGTTTGAGTCTCTGCTCTGATTTACGAGCTAGGGCACGCTGTCCTTCTCAAAATCAGTCAAATGGATTTTCATACCATCCTCATACCTCAGCAGCCATAAACTTTTTAACAGACGTGATTTGTGCTTAGTGCTCATCCACTCACAGGGCCCAGCTGGGATGGGGACTACTGCTGGGTGAGCTACTTTCTAGAATATGGTAAAACAATAAGTCAAGTCTGCACCTTCCATTATAAATTGCTGCTATATGCAAACCTAGGCGGGACTTGCCTGCTCCAATTCTGAGAGCCTGAAAGCTGGCCATCCTACAACTACCAAGAGGCCGGCCCAGTTCATGGCGCTGATGCCTGGGTCTGCACTTTCACCTCAAAATGTGACCTGACTGGCTCACAGCATTCTCAACCCAGTTCTGTTCTGCCCTAGGCTGGGACTCAGGTGGCAAATGGGTTTCAAGTCCCATATGCTAGAGGTCATTGGGTGGTGGCACCTGGAGGAACCTAGAGCCACTGCTGCTCTGGGGGGGCATGTGTGCTGCGCCCAGAACTGACCACTGCAGCCTCAGTGGGCCCTCCAGGAAGCTGGCTGGACTCAGGCTCACTAGATGCTTCTTCCCATTCCCCAGGAGACCCGGAGGCTTACAGACTCGTCCTCTTCCCTGGTCATTCATGTGAGCGGGTAGGAGATGAAATCTCTGTCCAAGCAAAACACAGAAGCCGGCAATTCTGACCGCCCCCCACAAGTGTTATCTGGACACACGCCCACCGCCTCTGCGTGTTCATGGTCCTTGACACCAAAATTCAGCGCCAGGACCACACCCCGTGCCCTCGCCTGTCACTCCATCCATGCTCCGCAGAAGGTGGGGTCAGTTGTTTAACTTCTGGCATCTGAACTGAAAACAAGGCCACTGGGACATTTCCAGCAGCCCAGGGCTCCTTGGTGCTTGAAAACACCTCAGACATCCTGAACCAGAGGCTAGAACCGAACGTGAAAGCAGGCCGGGCCAGGCCCGGAGAATGGGCCGTGCAGCTCTGTGCGGCTGGGCTGGTTTCTGCTCCGTGGCCTGGCCAAGGGCAAAGTCTGACCCTATGACTATTCCCCACAGTTTGGGGAGCACCAGTCTGTCACTCCCACCTGGCCAAGGGCGGTTATCGAAGACATGGAGGACGAGCCTCCTTCCACCTAGTCTGTGCTAGAGGGGACCCTTCGGTTTAGCCTGAGCTACCGTCACTGACCTCGAAGACCACACCTGACCACCTATGGCTGGACCCCTGAACAGTAGTTCTTTTCCCCGTCACCTTTACCCAACCCAAGGAAAGATAAACCTCCTTGAGCTTCTGGCCTAGAGGCTCACAGGCACCTTTGAAAGTCCTTTCAGAAGTTCACAGCCCCAGGCTCAAGACTCCTGTTCCCCAAGCCCCTGTTCTCTGCCCTTTCTGTTCCTTCCCTGTGAGGTATCAGCTGCAGCCCTAAATAAGATGGATGCTGCAGGGAGGCCTGGGAATTCGGCCCCCAACGCCCTCTACTGGCCAGGAGGAGGGAGGCCGGCAAAAAGGCTGGGTTCCTTCCTGCCGCTGAGACTGCTGTGGGCTTTGTGCCCCAGCATGTGGGGCAGATACACTTTCAGCACATCTCACAGAAGCTCCAGGTTTATGTTTCCTGAGCGGGGCTGGTAAAGGGGTGCAAAGGCAGCGCCGAGAAGTCAAAGCACCACGGCCAAGGCCGAGCCCATGCAGACTGGTCAGGGAGGTCACAGGTCAGACAGGCGGCGCCCAGCCGGCCCCAGCACTGGCGAGGACAGTCAGGGGTTAGGGAGCGAAGAGAAGGCCACTGCCTGGGCAAGATTTACATCACACAAGCTCCATATCACGTGCAACACCAGCTGTATTTGTGAGGGTTATAGGGACACAGAGAAACGAGACACTCAAAGCTGGGGAGGTGGACGCTGCAGGTGCCAGGACACCCCAGAAATTCTCACATCCGTCCACGCCACTGTTGGAATCTGCTACTTCCTCACACGCCTTCCCCAGGGTGACCAGGTCTTCCAGAGCTCAGAGAAGCCCCATCGCTCCACCTCCTCCCTCAGACACCAGCACGCAAACGCCGCCTGGCAAACAACAGGTCACACTGGGGACTGAGGCGGTGCCAGGCCTCTGGAGCTGCTGAGCACGCAGACTGCACGTGCACCGTGGCCAGGACCCCCGGCCCTTGTGGGCCCTGGGAGTTGGCGAGAACCTAAAGGGCAGCGAGTGACAGGGTACGTGCCTGGTTCGGTGTCCCCTGGAAGGGCCTGCCCTAGGACGGCCCTGCAGGGAGGGACAGCTGCTGGTGGCTGGCATTTGCCAACTGCTCAGAAACCTTGGGATAGAGGATCAAAGTTAATGCCACAAGGAACATCAAAATCATGCATGTGGCATGGGGGCGGTGGGGACTGAGACTGGTCCCTTCGAAGTCACAATCCAGAAAAAGGGTGGACTGTTTTCATTAAATTTAAAAGACAAAAATACAATTCCTGGCCTTTGATTATGCCTTGACATTCAAGAACAGGCTATAAAAATTCTGTGGCAACCAGGAAATGGAAAACTTATTGGGCATTTTTACGTGGAGACTTCTCATTTTGTGAGCACACTGGACTTGAGGTTTTTGTTTTTTTTTTTTTTTAAGATTTATTTATTTATGCATATAAGAACTGGGGTGCAGGCCAGAGGTGTGGGGTGGTGAGAGGATTCACCAGAGACAGAGTGGGGAGCAGAACAGGCAGATCGACTGAAATCACTGCTGAGGGGAGCAGTGGGCAAGGCAGGATGGGTCTATTGCGCCATGTGGGAAGCTCCCTGATGGGGGATCGAACTCGTGCTGCAGTGGCTCTGGAAAGCTTCATAGTGCTGTGACCCAACCTCCCGTGTCACAAGGGAGGCCCCTGGACTTGAGGTTTTAAATGCATCATCAAAGGAAAAACGAAAGAAACAGATGTTGAAACTAGGGAGTGGGTATACGGTGCTAACTGCAGTCTGGTTCTGCAGATACCCCCTTTTTTCTAGTTAGGAAATAAACCGTTTAAAAAGGTTCCAACACTGTGGAGGGCTCCAACTGGACATAATCTCACCTGCCTGAAACACAGGGCTCTACAGCACGTGTGAACACACTCACATTCAGTGTCTGAAATACCTGAAGCCTCAACCTCCCCTTAATGCTCTCGAGACAGATGCTCTTAGTAGGCAGCCTGTTCTGTGCTCGCTCAAGTTTCCTCACGTGGAGCTGGGACAGAGTCAGCCCCCAGGCCGCCGACCCTGTGTCTAGGTCTCAGCCACAGGACAGACTTTCCTCCCAGCAAGCAGCTGTTATTATCTGTAAGACCCGGAGTCCCGCCTCCCCTCCCTGTGCGGTCATGTCCGCCGCCTGGTAACAGGGCGGGAAACTTGCATGTGATTCCTAAATGCCTACCTGCCACCTTTCATCTTCGAGACTGCCTGGAACACCCACAAAACATCATGTAGGTCCTATGCCCAGGGCCCTGTGAGAATATGAACTGGTAAAGGGTGGGGCAGAAAGCAGGGCCTCCTCCTTACTTCAAAGGAAAGAGACTGTAATCACAGAGCTCTGACCACGCCCCGCCCATGGCTGTTCTGGCTTCCAAACACTCCCTTCCGAGGCGCAGGCAGAATGAGTGGCTGTGTCCTTGGCCCATGAGCATGATTAAGCCATTTCCCTCAGTGTGACTGGAAGACTAGTAATGCCTATTGACAGGCTAGTGACATGAAACACACCCTTCTTTCTAAGGACAAGCTTTCAACTAGAATCTACCTTGACTTATAGGCCAAAAGCTTGAGTTCTAGAGCAGTTGTGTTTCGTTATGTTACAGGCAGACAAAAACCCTGATATTTGCCTGATTCCCCCATCCCTGGCATGACTGTATCTACTGGCCACTGCCCTTGATGGGCACTCAGGTGACATGCCTATCCCTTCCTTCACTTCTAACTTGCCTTGAAACCCCACTGGTCCACAAAATAGAGGCTGAGCCCGACCTGCAGAGAGGCATAAGCCACACCTGCATCCTTGGATTCTATTCCTCTGTGGAGCCTGCGGCAGGCATGTGTTTGCCACCAGGCTGAACTTGACCATCTGATTTTAGGGCTCGAAACAGGCAATGCTGATTGGCCACTGAGAATGGCTCAAGGTAGCCTCTGGGTGGAGGGGAACAGCTCACCAGGGAGACGTAGACTTGTCCACAGGAACCGGCCTGGCCTGCACTCCGAGTGTCCACACTGAGGGCACCACGGAAACCCAGGCAGGTAGTGGTGGGAAACCAACTGGTGAGGAGCTGCCGAGGCTGCTGGACTGAGGCCGCCCACGTCCAGGCTGCAGTGACACTGATCAGAGGGCCTCAGGCCCACGGCAGGATGCGGCTCCCGGGCTCCCGGGCTCCGGGCGGTCAAGAGGAGCTGTTGGGTCTACAGCAGCTGTGGCCGCTCAGGAGCCTGGGGAGAGAACAAAATGCAACTTGAGCTTTTTGTTATAGACCCCAGAGAGTCACTCCCTCATCCTGGAGGGGAAGCCCGGGCAGAGCCTCGCCGAAGCTGTCGAGGAGAGGAAGTCCTGAAACCACTCGCTCTGCTCCGTCTGGGGCAGGCCGTAGCTGCGTTAAGGTCACAGAAGCCTGCCCTGCCCCAGTCCTCAGCCCTGACAGACCCCTTTTCCGTGGAGAGCCCTTGCGACCCAACCACGACCATCTTTACATCGGTGTCTCACGAAACATGGAAGCGTAATCTATACTTAAGGGGACACACGTTACTGTATTTCCAGTGACTGACTTCACAAGTGTGCATGTTTATGTGATCACACCAGTCAGTTAGAGAAATGTACCTC